>JAIVFJ010000193.1:0-122708 GCA_025765615.1 Zopfochytrium polystomum | reverse complement strand
TCTCCCGACCGGCGCCGTCCTCGTCGACGCGCGCGACCGCGTCGTCGCGCTCGAGCACACGGGCGAGGCCCACGCCGTCGTTCGGTCCATCCTCTCTGCCCCATGCGAGGTGCAGGGCTGCGATATCTATGTGTCGCGGTTCCCGTGCAGCCTGTGTGTCAAGCTCATTGTCCAGGCAGGGATCCGCAAGATCTACTACTTCCCCCCGCACAGTGGGAGATGGCGGTGCCCCCCGAGGTCGCGGCAGCATCGATTGACAGGGATCCCGGGTGGGCGGGGAGGGAGGCCGAGAGGGCTGAGAAGAACAGAAAGTCGGTGCTGAGACTGATTATGAACAATCCGATAGGTACTTTGACCGAACGTTGATGAACGTGTGCTTGGTCTAAAGAAGGTTGACCTTCTTTTTAGCAATGACGCTCTTCATCCCGCAATGGGATCACGGCGACATTCCCGAGTCCGATCTCCCAGACGGCGACGACATGGACGACAACCCATTCGACGCATCCTCTCATCCCTTCAAGCTCCGCCTTCGGATTCTCTGCACGCCAACGGTAGCCATAATCACCTAACCGCCTCGAAATCGCCAGTTCTCGTCGCCTCTGCAACGGTCTCTGACAGCCCGGAAACCGTCGCAACCTTTACGCGCGCACATCCAATGGCCCCTCGACGAATCCGTTGGCAAGGCGCCCGGCATCGCGAGCCGCTGGGACACGATCAAGCTCAAGTTCCGCCGCACCTGTGTCGCCATATCGCTCCTCGACCTGCGGTACCAGGTCCGCGTGGTGCGAAGCAGTGGTAAAGGGGTCTGGAGCAGCCCCGTAAGAGCCAGGATTGAGGTCGACGACGGGACGGGCGGGAGGACGTCGGACGTGGAGGAGGACGAAGAGATTCCAAAGTGGGCAAGGCACGGGATGGTGCTGGCGCACATTGCGGCACGGAGGACAGACGACCCGAAGCTGGGGGTCGGGTCGGTTCTTGTGGATCAGGGGAGATACATTTCAATTGGATGGAACGGGTATCCGAAAAAGTGTAAGCGGGAGTTATCGTTCTTGCTGGAACCCAGCTGAATAACTTTTTGTTCCAATGTCGACAGCCCAACATCTCGACTACCCGCAAGCTGGTGCGGACGACTCTGTGGAGGACGAGGAGCTAAAGTATGACTACATCCTTCATAGCGGTGAGAAGCAGGTGGACTACAGTGCAGGTCACATTACTAACACTCACTCTATCAGAGCAAAACGCTCTACTCTGGAGAAACCCGACAGGCGTCAGGCTGGACCGCGGCTGGCTGATTTCGACGAAAATGCCTTGTGGTATGCTTAACACTGATGACCGTCGTCCATCACTTACTCTTCGATCCAGATGAGTGCTCTCCGATGGTGTTTGATTTCGGCTTCACCCGGGTCATCACGATTCCTCAGATTCCCAAAAGCCTAGACGACCCAGCACGTTTGAGGGGGCTGACTTACGAAAAAATTTCAAGTCTGATGGAGCGAGTATTTGTGTTTGATCTGTAAAGCAAGGGTGGCAGTCCTCTGCTCTGTTCCTCTTCTCGTTTGTCAGGAGTTGAATTCCATGTTACTTTCACGTTCCTTCGGATATTATTGTGTGCAATTTACCTCCCCATCGTTCGCCGTGCGTCGCTCGATTCTCGGGCAAATTCACAAGTTCGTACTTGTTATGCTCTGATGGGCAACAAACAGCGTGGCCAAAGGGAACCGGTCATCTAGCTCTCAGCGAAGCGGGGGCAGCAGTGTCCACGATTCCAAAGCCCCCAGGGATGGGGTGCGCGTGACCAGGCTCGTCCAGACGATCGCACGGACATCATTTCCACAAAACTTTGCCAGAATGGCCCGACCAGCAATCCCAGCACCACCACGCTCCTCGCGCTCACGGTGCTCGCCACCTCGGCTGCCATTACCGCGGCCGCCGTTCTGTTGTTTCAGCGACAGGCCTCGTCCTCTTCCTCCTCCTCCACCCGCGAGACAGCCACCACATCATACAAAAGCAACAACCTTCCCGGCGACATCCGCGTCGTTGATCTCGTCGTGTACCCTGTAAAGTCGTGCGCAGGCATCCGAGTGAAGACTGCTTGGGTCAATGAATTCGGGTTTGCGTTCGATCGCCTGTGGATTGTCGTCGACAGAGACGGAAACATGGTGCGTGTGGATGAATTCACTCAATTTTTCCTCTATAACCGACTGTTCGCAACGCGCATTTTGACTCTGCTCCAATCTTTCAGCTGACGCTCCGCGAGTTCCCGAAAATGGCTCTGATCAAGCCAACGCTTGCTTTTACGGACCCATCGAACGAAACAGACCCAGACGCGTACAGCCGCGGCGGCACGCTCACACTCTCCCACGAGCCCACATCCTCATCGGTGACCATTCCATTCCGCAAATCGTTTGAAGGTGCAAAGTCGGTTCCCATCCAAGTTTTCAACTGCCTAGTTGACGGTGTCGATGAAGGAGACGAAGCGGGCAAGTGGCTCTCGAAGGTGCTCGGCGCTCCGGCAAGGCTTCTTGTGAAAGATCCAAGGACGCGTAGATCTCTTCCAGCAAAACATACACCAGCTCCTGAAGCGTACTCTTTTAATCCACAGGTCGTGCGAATTCACTCTTCGTTTGCGCGTATGATAACGACCTTCTTATAAAAACCCAAAATACGCGAAGACCTCTTTCACAGACGGATTCCCATTCCTGCTCACTTCGACAACGTCCCTCGACGATGTCAACGCTCGCTTGAAGGAGCTCTCCCCATCTTATCCTACCACCCTGGACGTTCTCAACTTTCGCCCGAACATCGTCGTCGCCGCGCCCCCCGGCAGTCGTGCGCTCGCCCCGTACGCCGAGGAGTCGTTCAAAACACTCGCCATCGGCTCCGCGCGCAACATATTCTACGTCGCCAGCCGCTGCACGCGCTGCCAGATTCCCGGCATCGACGTTGCAAGCGGGACGCCAAACGCCGAGGTACCAAAGGCGCTCCACAAGTTCCTTCGTTCGGATCCCGGCTACGGGTCCCAGGCGTGCTTTGGAATGAATTTGAGCCACGCCGCCGCCGGCTATTTCGTGCGCGTCGGGGATCCTGTTGTGGTTGTGGCATTTGGGGTGCACAACTTGAAGGTCGGGATGTGGAGGCCCGAGATGTGAATGGTGGACGCGTGATTTCTTGTGTGATGTTTTGCTTTGAGTAAAATCAAATATGCAGGCAGGGTTGAAATGTCTATTGAATATCAGGCAAGGCAAAGCAAGTCAATTTCACTGAGCCCATATACGGGCTACAATGTTAGACAACTAACATACATATGCGACGAATCGTCCAACATTTGCCGTTGGGCAAGACACTGCCATCTCCGAATGGGGGGAAAAGCATCTTTCCGCTCCATGGCGGAAGTGTCCATCGCCGTAAACAAAACCGGAACTGGGCCAAAAACAATTGAATCGGTTGTCGTTTTTGCTTCCCGACCCTGTCGGAGACAGACCGACAGACCGACAGACAGACCGACAGACAGACCGACAGACAGACCGACAGACAGACCGACAGACAGATGCAGGCAATGAGGGCAGGCTCGCTCAAATCGCATAAAGCGACGCTGACAAAAGCAGCAGGAAAAGAAGGACAGATCCAAGTCAGCAGCACAACAACCGAGGCGCTGCTGCCCGTACTTCGCAAGGCCCTCACGAACAACAACAACCAGCAACAACAACTTCTCGCACAGCAGCAAGCACAGCAAGCACAGCAAGCACCCACCCGACCCATCACCATACCATACCATGACGACCGACATCTCCACTGACAACAGCAGCAGCAGCAGCAGCGGCAAACTGCAACAACAACCATCGCCCGCACCCGAGAAGGAGACGTCGTCGACCCTCGCCGACGAACAGGGCTTCGTCATCACAACCGAGGGCGGACTCGACGGCGCCGACCTCTCCACCACCACCACCACCACCACGGCCGCAAAGTCGGCAGACCCGGAGGCCCCACCGCCACCTCCCGATGGGTCGTCGTCGCCCTCGCGACCCGCTTTTGACCAGGACTTTGTCAAGGTCCCGCTCGGCCGCGTGCAGTTTGCGATGGTTTTTGTTGCGCTGCTCCTCGCCATCTTGCTGGCCGCGCTGGACCAGACGATTGTGTCGACCATCCTGAGGGTCGTCGTGGCGGACCTCGGGCACCAGGAGCTGATCTCGTGGATCGGATCCGCTTACCTGATTACCGCAACCTCGTTCTCGCTGCTGTAAGAACCCCCCAGATTGGTCGTGTGGCGTTTGTCCCACTTGCTCATGTCACCTTGTTTTTTCCCGCTTCGCCCAGGTACGGACGCATGTCCGACATTTTCGGCCGCAAGTGGGTGTTCATCTTTGCGATTGCCGTCTTTGAAATTGGATCGGCCATCTGCGGTGCCGCCAACTCAATGGAACTTCTTATCGTCGGCCGAGCCATTGCTGGTGTTGGTGAGTCCCCGACCGCCGGTCCACATGACACTCGGCCAGAAGGCTTACGGTTCCCTCTATAGGCGGAGGCGGTATCTTTTCGCTCGTGCTCATTATCATCACTGACATCGTCTCCATCGCTGACCGAGGTGAGTAACCATGGAGTGTTGGTTGCTTGAATTCTTTCTAATACTTTTGTACTCTCAATCAGGAAAGTACCAGGGTATGATTGGCGCCGTTTTCGGTCTGTCCTCCGTCATCGGCCCCCTCATTGGCGGCGGCTTTGCTGACAATGGTCTCTGGAGATGGTGCTTCTACATCAATCTTCCCGTCGGCGTAATCACCATGGCTTTCGTCATTTTCGTTTGAATCTGGAGGCACCTACAGGCTCCGTCGCCGACAAAATCCGTCAGATTGACTTTTTGGGCACTTGCATCGTCTTCATCGGTGTCACTTGCTTCGTTACGCCTATCCAACTGGCTGGCTCAACTTGGGAATGGAGCTCCCCGCAGACTATTGCGCTTCTCGTGGTTTCTGTCCTCCTGCTCCTCGCGTTCATGTACGTGCAGACCAAAGTCGCCAAGAACCCGATTGTGCCGCCGTCCATCTTAATGAACTCGAGCGTCCCGGCATTCTTGGTGATTGCCTTTTCGCTTGGAGCGGCGTTCTTCTCGGCCGTGTACTACATTGCGTAAGCGACTTCTTGCTTGTTTAGTTAACTTGCTTGACAACTCCCATCACTAACGCTTCTCAAACCAAACCACAGGCTCTTCTTCCAAGTCGACTACGGTGTCTCGGCCACGGCGGCTGGCCTGAACACGATCCCTCTTATCTTTGGCGTCGTCCTCCTCTCCATCTCCTCCGGCCAAATCGTGTCCCGCACTGGCAAATACGTGCACTTCCTCTACATCGGCGGCGTCCTCGTCTCCGCCGGCTTGATCGCCACCTCCTTCCTCACCCCTTCGTCCTCCCTCGCCGCCCGCGTCTGCTTCCTCCTCATCCTCGGCGTCGGCTGCGGCTCCCTCATCCAGATCCGCATCATCGGCCTCCAAGCCTCCGTCGACCTCCCCAAGATCGCCGTTGTCACGGCCGTCTCCAGTTCATGCAGACCCTCGGCGGCGCCTTTGGCATCGCCATCACGGGCACCATGCTCAACAACGTCCTGTCGACCCAGATCGACTCGCACCCGACCCTCATCCGCGTGCTCGAGTCGTCGCCCGCGTTGAGCGCCATTCCGAGGACGCAGGTCGTCGTGCTTAGGGAGGCGCTTGTCGCCGCGGCGGCGAGCGGGGCGGTCCCGAACGCGGCGGAGGCGCTGGTGGAGCTGTTGGATTCGTTTACGATGGCGTACGCGAATATCTTTAGGCTGCTGCTGCTGTTTTCGGGGGCGATTCTGGTCGCGGCGCCGTTTGTGAAGCCGGCGCAGATCAGGGGGGCCCATGGGGGCGCGCTCGGAAAAAGTGACAATTTGGGGGCAGAAGCGTTGGGGCTCAGTTATCTTCTATTTGTTACCCTTTTTGTGGAATGGGCTTTTCTTCATTCTTCATCTCTCCTATTTTGCGCTATAGCTCGTGATGCCGCTGTCTTGCTCACGTCGCCTCCTAACCATGCCACAAACAAATTACTTGGTGAAGTTTGCAAGAATCTTGCCGACTGAATAGAAGTGCATCCAACAAACTGGAAAGCCCAGGAAAATCTCCCCAACCAGCCACCGAGAACCGCCGAACAGTATACAAACCACGCCTCGCTGCAACTTCAAATTCTTTCCCAACTGGAAAGGTTTGGTGTTGTACTGAGTGTTTTTCATTTCGGTTTTTGAATCTAAATATGAGAGCGCCTGTGTAGCTCAGGGGTAGAGCTTTACACTTGTACCTCACACGAGAGCTGCAATGTAAGGGTCCAGTGTTCAATTCACTGCTCAGGCACTTTTACCCGGAATACAATTTTTCGTTTAGGTTGCCTTCTGTAGTTGTTTGGGTTACAGAGTAGCACTTCCGATTGAATGTGTTTCTTACCGCGAACGCCTCCCTCAAGAAAGTTGGAGCAACGCACATTCGCCAAAGAGAGGATTAAGAGATCTTTCCCTGACTTGAAACCTCTCCGGGATGATCCATCAGCAGCCGGGCCTTCAACGCAGCTCCCAGGGCGGATCGACTTTATTTTAGCTCGTACGTGCGGCAGTTTGGCGGACTTCTCGTTGCTCTATTACGCAAAATCTTTCTTCCTGGGCCGGCGGTGCCATGCTCATCACTCTGTACCCATTTGTGGCTGAACACACCCGCGCCGAAAAGAGCGAGGCAAATCGATTTCGCCTGTACCTGCATTTTGTTTGCTGCCGATCTGGCTTAGCTGCCAGCCGGTCAAGAGCCAAGCGAGGAATGGCGACCAGTAGCGACTGCGTTGCTGTCCGAAGGCTGCCGCCCGTGAACGCCACGGTGCCGGCAACAAAGGCGGCGACTACATTTGCTTGTTCCCAGACCGGCGGCTCCGCCACCCAGTATGAGGATCTGACAGTCGTTTCATTGTTGTTATTAATGCATGTATGTGTGTGAGGAGGCAAGGAGTTGACCTCCACTCGCCCTTTCGCGCCTCACCCTTTTTGATTACCCTCGTTCGCCTCCGTCCTTCAGGCACATCACGAGCATCGGATACTCCTTCAACGACAGCCAAGGGATTATCATGAGCTTCAGCGCGAAGCTCATGATAATCCCTTGGCTGTCGTTGAAGTGGCTGGAGGAGCTGTAAGGAGGTCGCCTGCTTGAGCCGTCGACACCTTCATCCCTCAGACTTCCAGAAGAATTCACAACTGGGTCAACGCGAACGCCGAGCTGGATTTGAGCAACGTTGCCCTGCTTCCAAATTTGAAGCCGCTCTGAGTATAAACATCGACGCCGAAGATCTGTTTTTCGAGGCTGAAACTGTATGTGCTCAACAGCTTCGTTGGAGAACCTTGGCCTTTCACGGGTTTCACCTATCGGCCTCAAAACCACGACTCTTCAGTATTTGTTCGTCTCACAAGAACGCCTTACTTCTTGTTGCGATAATAAAGTGACAGAGTGGGGTGTAAAACGCGGTGCTGACTTACGTTACTAGAATTACCCCACAACTCACGGGCAGCTGTCCTTCGTATGGATAGTGCGTTGACTATAATCCAGGATTTCCGGATCGTATGGACCCAGTACTCAGTAAGAGAGGGGCGATCTGTCAACTTGGGTCTGGGTGCCCTTGCATGAGCTGAATTCCGGCTCACGATAGAGATTGCTGTAGGTAGGCGTTTGCCTCAGGTTTCAAGTTTGGGTCGTCTCGTGTTTTTTTCAACATTAGGTGCACAAGAGAATTGCGAGACTAAGTACGTTTGTAGCACAGCGAGCTCATCAGCTGAAAGTCCAGCTGGCTGGGTCGCCCCTCCACCTTGTCCCACATCTCCGCCCCCCTCTCCCTGTCCCACTCTTCCGCGCGCTCCAGCGACCGAAACACCGCCGACTGCCGAAACGTCCCAGCCCTCAGCAAACCCGGCTGGATCTCCCTCGCCATCATGGCAACCTTAAAGTACCCGTCCTCGTTGGCGATGTCGTACCGCTCCGCGCAGCGGAACCCAAGCCTCCCGTAGAAGCGCGGATCGCCAAAGATGATGCACGCCTTGAATCCCATGTCTCTCGCGGCGTCCAGCGAGTGCGAGATCAGCTTGCGCGCGATGCCGCGACCCTGGAGATCGGTCCTTGTGCACACGGGACCGAAGGTGCACGTCTCGGTGAGGGTGCCGTCGTCGTGCGAGACTGACGATCGTGTGAAGGCGATGCAGCCGGCGGGCTCGTTGTCGAGGAAGGCGGCAAAGTAGAGATCGGGGATGTGGTCGGGGTGGGACTGGAGCAGGTGAAGGGAGGTACGTGCTCGTCGGCGCCGGTGTTCGAATTGTTGAAGAACGCCCTGCGTGTTAGGTCGATATGGCATTCTGCTCCTTTGGGTTTCCTGCGTCGACTCTGCACGTTGCATGAACGTGGGCTGTGAGTTTTTTGTCAAGGGGTCGGGTTGGGTTGAGTAGACCAACCTTCGAACGACAACCGCGTGGGACATGTTTGGGACAATTGCTTTTTGTATGGCTGTTCCTCAAAAAATAAAAGAAGCTTGGCCACACAAGCCAACATTCAATCAGAGCCGGAAGACTTTCTGCGAAGGGCATCGCGCTTGCGATGCTTCTCATCCGTCTCAGACACTGTCCAACTGTAACCGGTCGGTGCGCTCACCTCCCACACCAGGCTAACTTCCAACCTCTGTCCCGCAGCAACGCGTGTACACACCCACTCGATCGTACCGTCCCCCTTCACTCCCCCAACCTCTCGTCTTCGTTCTTCTGCACGTACCGCGCCTGCACGCCCTCCCTCACGGCGACGCCCTTCCAGCTGTCCTCGCCAACGGGCAGGCCCGTGGGCACCAGCACCGCGACCTTGGTCTCGTTGCTGGCGCCGCGGACGGGACCTGGTCGCGCACGACGAGCGGGGGAGCGTGGAGTGGCGCGTGTTGTGGATCGCGAGGCACCGGCTAAAGAAGGTGATGGTGCCATTGGTTGCCTGGGTGCGCTTTTGGACGAGGGGTGAGAGGGTTGCGCGGACAGAGGGGTCGGGGCCGAGCTTGGCGGTGAAAAATTCGCAGGGGTGGACCAGTGGGAGGGCGGACTTGGTCGCGAATGAGTTGTTCACGAAGAAGGAGGCGGGACCAGGGAGGAGGACGTAGGGCGTCGAGTTCGTGATTTGCTCTGTATTTTTGTTAAGGAAAGTGACCAGTGTTATTATCGAGTGAACAAGTAGGAAAATTCCGAGCGGATTGACAGACCTGAATGAAAGCAGTCGGAGCCTCCTTCGGCACACGACCCACTCCAGATCGATACTCTCCAGCACCAGCCTCAGCGACAAACACTTTGGTACCTTTGGCGCTTTTACCACCGCTTGGAACCTGTCGACGGAAGCAGCAACATCGAATATGGACACAAGAGAGGGCCAGTCCGAGGAGGGGGACGGTCGAGTAAGCAACGTTCGTTCAGCATCCGACTCGGGACTGGAGCCGACGGCTGGACGAACGCTGGACAGCTTGCTAAAGCGAGGCTCGAAAGTCTCGTTAATGTACCCGCCGGTGGTGACGATCTTGCGAAGCGTCGGCGCGCTCAAAGTAGGGCCTACCCGCACTCAGGGTCAGCGCCACGTTATCCCAAGCCTCTCCAGTCTCTTGCGGACACAACCGCACGATAATGGATCATGACACGGCTCTTTTTCGCCTTCGCGGTCTGGATCCCTCCCCGATGTGGGCTCGCAGGTCGTACACCGGCGACCACTGGGCATGGTCGACTACGTAGGACAGGTCCATCACCACGTCGACGTCGCCCCGCCGCTATAACGATGATTGACACAAAGCCCCCTCAGCTTTTCGGCTCCCCGGGTCGGTCGAACGCACTCCGGTCGCGCTGCACTCCATCTTGTCTCGCGTCTCGGCGATCTCCGCAGCGAATCTTCTCGATTTCGTCCTCCGCGACGTCGATCGCGGGTGTGGATGGAACGTATGCGACCAACATACACATCCACAATCTTGCCCAGCGCGGCAGCGCTTGAATCGACCGGCACGGCTTTGGCAGAGTAGTCGTCGAGCAGCTCCAGCTGGCGACGGAAGACCGGCCATCTCAGCTTCCTTGCTACGACGGCGCCGTTCCACTGCTTTGAGCTCCGCGGCCAGGTCGTCTCGGACTTCAAATTCGGACCTGTCACGAGGGTTGCGCGGGGTATTAGCGGCGCTGGTCTCGATCCCGGCGACGCGGAGGGTGTCGGCGACGATGCAAGACCGGCAGGCGGTCTGACGACAATTGTGTTTGCGGCCGGCCTTGAGGCTGATGGTGATGGGCGCGGTGAACCTCGGCACGATTGACGGCTGGAAGACTGTGACGGTGCGGACGGGCAAGGCCTGGGCGTCCCAGTGGTGGGCCGTCGTCTTCGTGGTGTCGGGCTTGGCGGGTCGTTGAAGAGCCTGGCACGGTGCCGCTCTCGAGGCTGGAAGCCAGTCGAACGATCGCGCTAAGCGACGGCGCGGTGGGTGGCAACGTCGAGGATGTGGTAGTTGCGGTGGTGTGGTGGGGTTGGAGGCGGGTGGCGCCTTCGGACGGGCTGTGCTGAGGCCGCCAGTCGTGGGTTCATCAGCCCGAGAGCGGGGTCGACTCGAGATACTGCTGCTTGCCCACTTTTTCATCATTTTTTTTTTCTTGCGCTCTTTCGACTGACTGCAAGGACTCGTTGCTGGATTCATCATATAGTTCAGCTACTTGCTGCTGTCTTCATTTTGACTTGCTTGCTGTTGTTCCTCTCTGGACTGACTGCAAACCTGAAGAATTCGTCTTTGCTGGATTTAAATATGCATGGCTCTGGAACCTGTTTCTTTCGCTGTCTTGATGCGAACTTGCTTGCAGTTGTCCTCTCGAGGCCACCGAAGCTGGGCCACTGGCACAATGTGCCACTCACAAATGCCTGTGGCGGGCATCAACCTCCTGTATATTCCCCAATGAAATCTTGTCGGCGAGGCTCATCAACAGCGCTTTCAAACGCTCATCGCAGTTTTGGAGCGGCGTCGATTTCTCTCTCAGTACTGGCCACGGAGAAACAAAATAGCTAAGAGCTACTCGTTTTCCACACGGTTCTGGCTTCACGATATAGGTCGGAATGTATTGAATCGGAAAACTGCTGATAGTGGTGGAAAAAACAACTTGGAAAAGTGGACCAACGGAGAACAAGCAACGCACCCTCTCCTTCACAAGTCCGTCTCCGACAGCGTCCACTTGATCCCGGGCCGCAGCAACAAGCTCCCACACCAAACTCACTTCGAATCGGTGCCCTGCCGGAACAGGGCTTGCACACCCACTCGATCGTGCCGTCGCCCTTTTCGCCCTCGGCGCGCTCCTCGTCGTTCTTTTGCACGAACCGCGCGCGCACGCCGTCCCGCACGTGCACGCCCTTCCAGCTGTCCGCACCGACGGGGAGGTCCGCAGGCGCAAGCAAGGTGAGCCGCCCGTTGGATGCGATGGGCACGCGATCACGGATAATGAGCTTGGGTAGGACGGCTGAACGCCCGTTGTAGATTGCTGTGCGCCGGCTAAAGTACGTGGACGAGCCGCTGGCGGTGGTCGTGCCCTTCTTGGCGAGCGGGGAGCGCGTTACTTGGACGAGTGCGTCTGGGCCGAAGCAGGTTGTGAAGGATTCATGAGGCTGGACCCGTGGGATAGACGTGGTGGCCACGAACGTGTTGCCAACGAAAACGGAGGCGGAGCCGGGAAAGAGGTCGTACGTTGTGGCGTTCGTGATCTTGCACTGAATTGTGGTGACGCGAGTCAATGAATAACACAAGAATAGGGTATGCAGAAGAAAAAATTAACGAGCCTGGATAAAAGCCGTGGATGACTCCTTTGGTACGACAATCCATTCAAGATCTATGCTCTCGAGCACGAGTTCCGCCACAAACAAAGTCGTCTCCTTTGTGCTACCGTCTCGGCTAGAAACTGATGCGGGAGCGGCGATCTCAAAGTTGGAGACAAGTGGAATCCAGTCCGAGTTCGTAGAAGGCCGAAGCAAAATGGACTTCTCTACATCCAAATCAGAGCTCGAGCCGGGAAGGGAGAATCCGGAAGCGTTGCTTGGAGTCTTGGCACTGGACGAGTTGTACGCACCAACGGCGTTGACCTGACTAAGCGGCGGAACGTTAAAGCTTGGACTGCCCAAGCTCAATGTCAGCGCAACGTTCTTCCACTCCTCCCCGGTCGTCTGCGACACAACGGCGCGATAGTGAATCATGACGTGGTGCTGGTCGCCTGCTCCCGACCCGCTGGTGCCTTTCCCGATGTAGGCGCGGATGTCGTAGAACGGCCACCATTTCGCGCCGTCGACCAAATACGCGATCTCGATCTCCACCTCCACATCCTCGGCCGCCACCAGTACCAATGTCAACGTCGATTTGAGCGCCTCCGACTCCTCTGTCGTCGCGGGGCACTTTGACGAGGGGGATCCAGGTGCGGCCGAGCCGGCATGGTACTTGACCGAGACCAGCGAGACGCCAGCGGCGTCGTCGGGCACGCCGACGCGTGGAGGCTGGATTCTGGTGTCGATGGCAGTGGGAAGGCGGTCGACAAACACTGAGTTGCGGCCGGCCTTGAGGCCGATCGGGATGGTGCGGCTAACCAGGGCCAACTTTGCGGTGCGAAAGATGGTGGCGGCGCGCACGGGGAAGGCCTGCGCGTCCTTGTGGTGGGAGGTGGTGGTTGTGGCTGTCTCTGGCTGCATAGTTGGCGTTGTCTCGAGGCTGGACGACAGGCGGACGTAAGCTGGCAGGGCAACAAACGACGACGACGCGGTCAGGGTGTGGACGGTCGCTTCACCCCCGTTTGCCGCGCTTGGATGCAGCTTTGGCTGCTTGGGCAGATCGTGCGGCGCCGAGGAGGAGGAGGAGGAGTCGGGCGGGGCCGGCGTCGTTGGGGCTTGGCGATTCCCCCACTTCTTTATCATCCTCACGGCGGGCGCTGATTTGGGCGGCGCAGCCTTTTTGGGACAGACAGACACTTTGCGACGCGGCACATGTTGAGTCGATTTTCCATTGCAAGCAAGGTGATCAAGCCTCCGACACCACCGGCGGGTACATTAATGAGATTTTCGAGCCTCGCTTTTGCAAGCTGTCCAGCGTTCGTCCGGCCGTCGCCTCCAGTCCCGAGTCGGAGGCTGAGCGAACGTTGCTTACTTGACCGTCCCCCTCCTCGGACAGGCCCTCTCTTGTGTCCATATTCGACGTTGCTGCTCCGTCGATAGCTCCAAGCGGTGGTAAAAGCGCCAAAGATGCTAAAGCGTTTATTGCTGAGCTGGTGCTGGAGAGTATCGATCTGGAGTGGGTCGCGGTGCCGAAGGAGGCTCCGACTGCCTTCATTCAGGTCTGTCAATCCGCTCGGAACTTTCCTACTTGAATCGGCATTGCCCGGTACCCTCACCAAGCTAACAAAATTGGACTTCAAATCGCATTTTGTAAGCTGGGGCAATGTATGTATTAATGTAGAGTTGGAAGGAAACAACGAAGCACCAAAGTTGATTTAAAGGAAGACGAACAGGAGCAAAGCTACTTCCGGCCCTTTGGCTTTGTGGGAGCGGCGCTTGCCGCCTTCTTCGCACCGCCTCCGGCGGCGGGTTTCGCCGCTCGCGCCGGCGCCGCTCGAGTGGCACCGCCTGCGGGAGCTGCCTTGGCCGGCGTGGTGGTTTTCTTGCCAGTGGTAGCACCGCCCTTGGAACAGCGGCCGGCCCGTCGGAACAGTCGCCCTCCCTGGGAGCGGAAGGACATGTGGTCATCACAGAACTCTCTGATGTTGTCGGTTCCGTCTTTCTTGTTCCTTGACGACGCGCCGCCGGGTTTGGCTAACAGATTTCGAAGTTGCGGTGGGAAGCTAGATGAGGCAATGCGATTGTAGGAACAAGTTGATGCAACGTATACGCACCCTCTGACCAATCCACGAGTCTGTATTTCGCAGAGCCCTGCGGTTTGGTGTGGTATGGGTTTTGTTTGAGTGTGCGTTAATTCGATGAGAAACCTTTCAGAGGGCAGAACTTTCTACTTACATCTTTTTTTGTACCAACGCGGATGTTCTCGCCTTTAACGTCGTTATGATTGTACCCGGCCTTGTCTTGCTGCTTGTTGATCTGACGATCGATCTCCGCGCTCATGCGTCCGGGCGAGGAGTCGCGGTTGTTCTTCAGGTGATCTTTGAGGCTCGAGTGGCCCACCTTTGTCTGTACCATGCCTTTGTCGTCGTGGGCAATGTATTGCTTGGCTATGTGATTAAGGAAGTAAGGGTAGTAGGACGAAAGAGCGAAGTGTTCGGTGTTTCAATGGAGGGTTGAGCGAAAGTGATCAGATCGACAAAGTGAGAACGATGAGAAGATTCAGGGCAAACGCTACTGTAACATGCGCATACCTGCACGTGTCGCGGCGACCTCATGGGCTTCCCATTCGGCCCCTGGCTTCAGCTTCTTGTAAGCAGCGCTACTCCCACTGCTCGTAGTAGCACTGTACACCGTTCCCGATCCTCCCCGACCGATCTCATTTCCGACCTTGCGACGAAGGTCGATTAATGAGGGAGCCGTGAGGCCGACTGGACAGAGGGACGTAACGCATGCGGGGAGTAGTGAGATTCGGCAGTAGGAAACAAACCTGGACAGAGTGGCCTCCGACGTTGACCGTTTGGCCCTCGGGCGAGCTGCTGGTGGAGCCAGACATTCGGGACAGGTCGCCGCCCATTCCTGACCGCCTCATGGCGAGCGACGGGGCAGAAGTGGTAAGCAGCAAGACGAAGGCAAGAATGAGTGCCGTTGATTGAAGCATCGCGTTTGTGGTGGTTGGTGGGGGTTGAGTGGCCGGAGGGGGTTTCGGCGGATGCGGGGTCATTTTTAAAAGCGGTACGGCGAGGTGAATAAAACAAAATAACAGCAAGAAAAATAAAAGAAAAAGGAGCACACACACACACTCTCTCTCTCTCGCTCTCTCTCTCTCTCTCGCTCTCTCTCTCTCTCTCTCTCTCTCTCTCTCTCTCTCTCTCTCTCTCTCTCTCTCTCTCTCTTTCTCACACCTCTCTCTCTCTCTTTCTCACACAGTGTTCCGGCAAGACCCGGCGCGCCGGCAGCCGGCGGACTCCGCCCTTGCCGCGACCCTGCCGCGGGCTGAGCCGTACTTGACGCCGGGTGTCTAGAATCAAAATCAAATATATTTATGAATTTATTAATATTGGTAATTAGGAGACAAAGCGAAAAGTAAAGCAAGACGGTCTTGGCAAAAAAAAAAAAAAAAAAACACACAAAAAAAAAAGTACATTGCGGCCAAATGCAAGCCCATCAAGTTTCCGTTTCAGGCTGACGGGCGCTTGCGCGCTGGCTGGCTTGCTGGGGGCGAGGGTGAGAAGGAGTGGCTGTGCGTGCTGGTGGTTTCAATCTTAACGGTCGTGTTACTACATAATGTTCCCGCCGAAAAAAAAAAAAAAAAGCGCTTGACGAACGAAAGATTGATGTATGGAAACGAAAGAATAGGATCCGCTCCCAACGAACAATCACAGGAGAGCGATTAAGTTTCGTTGCCCACCTCTTATTTCTTCTTGCCTCCTCCTCCACCGCCTGACGCCGGCTTAGCAGCCGCAGCGGGCTTCGCCGAGGCCTGCTGCTTCGGTGCAGCCTGCTGCAGCTGCTGCTTAGGGGCGGCCGCCTGCTTCTTCTCTGGTGCCTGCTTCGTTGCCCCTCCCGTCTGTCTGCTCCCACCTCCGCTACCGCCACCATTCGCCTTCTGAGCCGGCGCCGGTTTTGCCGCTGGGGCCTTTGCTGTGCTGTCGCCGCCGCCGCGGTTTGTGCGTGCCGGAGTCGACGGATTGCCTCTCGAAGCGCCGGCACCGCTTCCGCCTCCTCCTCGCGCTCCTGCTCCAGTGCCGGTGCCGCCGCCGCCTCGCGTTTGGGGCTTCGCCGCGGTGCCGACCTGGGCTGTTCCGCCATCTCCTGCTTTTGATCCACCTCCAGCAGTGCCGCCGCCGCGAGACTGGGTCTTCGCAGCGCCTTTGGCGGCTCCTCCGCCACCTCCTCTTGGCACTGGTGCCTTTGACCCCCCTCCACCACCTGCAGTTCCAGCACGAGCTTGAGTCTTTGCCCCACTTCCCCCCGATCCCAATGGCGTTTTCGCTCCGCCTGTCGCTCCCCCGCGTGTTGCCTTGCTGACGCCGCCGTTCGCTCCGGTTCCGAGTCTCGCTGGTGCTGGTGCCTTTCCGCCGGCTCCGCCCATCTTGCCGCCTCCACTTCCCTTGGCAACTTCGGCTCCGCCACCCCCGCGGTTCGCGCCAGCGGTCCCGCTCGTGCCACTGCCACGACCCGCTGCAGGTGCCTTGCCATTGGAGCCACCCGCCTTGCCGCCTCCAGCGCCCTTCGCTACTCTAGCTGCACCGCCGCCGCCGCGCGTTGTTCCTGCAGTGTTGCTGCCGGCCCCGCTTCCTTTCCCTCCAGCTCCAACTCCACTTTTGGATCCTCCTGGTGCTCCGCCGCGCGTTGCTCCTGTGGCTGGTGCCTTGCTGTTTAAACCACCCGCTTTGCCACCGCCACCGCCGCCCGCCTGACCGCCACGAGCACCTTTCGACGCTGCGCCTTTGGCTCCAAGTGCGCCGGCATCACGTCCCGTCGCGGGTGTCTTGCCATTGGGGCCGCCCGCCTTGCCACCACTAACGCCGCCGACCTTCGTGAGACCAGCGCCGCCATTTGCTCGTGCAGCCTTGCCCGTCCCACTTCCTTTCCCTCCGGATCCAGCTCCCGTGGAACCGCCCGGCTTGCCGCCGCCATTTGCGCCGCCGCGCGTCGCTCCTCCAGCCTTCCCGCTGGCTACAGAAGCTGCACCGCCGCCGCGTCCTGCCGCTGGTGCCTTGCCATTGGGGGCGCCCGTCTTACCGCCACCTGCGCCTTTCGCAGGCGTCGCGCTGCCAACCTTTGCACCGGCTCCGGTTGTGCCGCCGCCGCGTCCGGCCGCGGGTGCTTTGCCATTAGCACCACCAGCCTTGCCACCGCCAGCCCCTCCACCGGCTTTCTTGAGTCCAGCACCGCCGCCGCCTCGCGTCGCTCCTGCACCGGTTTCAGTTGCGCCGCCACCGCGTCCTGCCGCTGCTGCCTTTCCATTGGAGCCGCCTACCGTCTTACCGCCAGCAACCCCCGTTGAGACTTCACGTGCACCGCCGCCGCTGCCACGCGTCACCTTGCCCGCCGCTGGTGTCTTGCCGTTGGCGCCGGCTGTCTTGCCACCGCCGGCACCGCCGCCTTTCCCCCCTCCACCTGCACCACCCGCGGCCTTGGCAGCACCGCCACCCTTGGCTGGCCCAGCTGCACCGCCGCCCGTTCCGGTCGCACCCTTGCCGGCGCCCTTTCCTCCTCCAGCTTTTGATGTGGCCCCGGTCGTCGCACTGTCCCCTCGGGCACCTCCGCCGCCACGCTGCGACGCTGGGGCCTTGCCGGTGGCCCCAGTGGCAGCCGTCTTGCCACGGTCGGCGCCGCCACCTTTTGCGACGCCAACGCCTCCAGTCTTCCCGGCTGCGGCGCCGTCGCCAGCCTTGCCAGCCTTGCCAGCCTTGCCAGCCTTGCCAGGCCCCTCTCCGGCAGCGCCGCCACGGGCCGTCGCGCCCGTCTTGCCAGCTGCAGCTCCCCCTCCCGCACCACGTCCCGCCGTCGTTTCTTTACCCTCAGCACCACCAGTCCCACCCACGTTGCCCGCGCGGGTACCACTCTTCGGGCCGGCAGACTTGCCGCCGGGGGCAGCACTGCTTCCAGCGGCTCCACCAGCGGCCTTTGCCCCAGTTCCTCCTGTGGCCTTGCCAGCAGCCGTACCCGCCTTCGCATCCGTCTTTGCGCCGCCGCCCTTTGCGCCGCCGCCCCTTCCGCATGCACCGGCGCGACGGAACAGCCTGCCGCCGGCAGCGTACCGGAAGCCCATGTGGTCGCTGCAAAACTCTTTGATCTCGCTCTTTCCGGCAGCCTTGTTTCGCGTCGACGAGCTGCCAGGCGTGGCTGGGAGAAAGTGGTTGTTGTTTTTGTGGAAGGAGAATGGGAGGGATGGGGGGACGATGGGAAAGGTTAAATTTGTGAAAAAAAACAGAGTGCAGTGCCCATGGGGATGCGTACCCTCGGACCAGTCCACGAGCTTGAACTTTGCCGATCCCTGGAATGTTTTTTTTGTTTCGGTTGTTGATGTTTGAGTGAGTGAAAAGTAGAATAAAAACGGCTTTAAAGGCACATGAAGCCAACATCTTTCTTCGTTCCAACGCGAATGTTCTCGCCCGACACGTCGTTGTGGTTGTACCCGGCCTTGTCCTGCTGCTTGTTGATCTGCTTGTCGATCGCCTCGCTCATTCGTCCGGGGGAAGAGTCGCGGTTGTTCTTCAAGTAAGTCTTAAGGTTCGAGTCGCCCACTTTCTTCTGGACCATTCCTTTGTCGTCGTGGGAGATGTACTGTTTGGCTGTTTTTGGTTTGTTGTTTAGGAGAAAGAATGGAGGAGAAGAGGGAGGGAGTCATGCCCGGTATTGGAAACGAAATCGGGGTGTTAGCGGCGGGATAATGCTGGGAGGCGTGCCAGGGACCCAAGAAAGGGGGGCTTGCCCGCACCAGCTCTCGTCGCCGCCACCTCGTGGTCGCCCCACTCGGCGCCCGGCTTCAGCTTCTTGTAGACTGCGTCCTGCCCGTTGCCAGTCTTTGCGCTGTACACCGTTCCGGAACCTCCGCGGCCGACCACGCCTCCGACCTTGGTATATTTTTGCAAAGGCAGGATCAGACCGGCTAGTGGTGTGCCAAGAGAGAGGGCGGCTGGAGAGGGCGGGCGGGGGCTGCGAGATGTGAATTACCTGGACGGACTTGTCCCCGACTTTGA
This sequence comes from Zopfochytrium polystomum, assembly GCA_025765615.1. Lineage (NCBI taxonomy): Eukaryota > Fungi > Chytridiomycota > Chytridiomycetes > Chytridiales > Chytridiaceae > Zopfochytrium > Zopfochytrium polystomum. Next base: position 103,841 of record JAIVFJ010000193.1, on the reverse strand, counting down.
CTGTTGAGCCCTCCGGCGAGTTGTTTGAGGAGGAGCTGCCCATGCGGGAGAGGTCGCCGCCCATGCCTGAGCGCCTCATTGTGAGGGATGGCGTCGCGACGCAGGTGAGCAGCAGCAACGCATGCGCGAGAAGGACAACCGCCGTTCGCAGCATTGCGGCTGAGGACGTGGAAGAGAGGGCAGATGGTTCGACAGGCTCCAAGTTTGGTTTTTTTTTTTTTTTTTTTACTCCAGAAAAAGTGGATGCCACCTGTCACGTGACGCATTAGCAAGGCAAACTCCGACAAAAAAAGTCGAAGGCACGCCAATTCGGAACTCGAACTCTGGCCCGCGCTGTCCCGAGTGTCTTCGGCCGCTTTGCTGCCTTTGGCCGACGGACGAGCCGCATCGCGGACGGGCTTGCCGCGAATCCGTCATTTTCTCTATCTCCCTCCTCGAAAATGGGGCATTTGTTTCAGGCCGTGGCGGAATCCATCCGTGGCAAAAGGGGAAGGAAGGAAGAGAGGTATATAAGCTCAATTTTTTGGCCAAACCGGGATATTAATCTTTTGCCGAAAATTGCGCGCTCTATTCAGTTCAAGCTCAGTGGAAGGATTGTTGAATAACATTAGGCGGCTTTGGGCTGAGGCCGTCCTTCACCGTTCATCTCATTAACGCATAAAGCACAAACAAATCCTCCTTAGTTCAATGCCGATATAGGTTTCGAGGGCGAGGGAGAACGATCCCATTCCAATGGAGATTCCACGCCAGACGCAGGCGACCCGAAAGAGCAAAGGGCGGAGACGCAACCCTCCCCAGGCTTGTGCTTAGCCACCGTCAAATCCGGAAGACAGGTCGTTGATGAGCGGAGCAAGAGTGGAACATCGAAAGCGAACCTCAAAATCTGTTCTGGTTGTGGCTGGGATCCCTAACGAGGACATTGTATTGACGAGAGCGCTTCGGGGCATGACTGACCTGTTTTCGATGATGTTCCGCTCTTCCTTTGCTATCATCAGCGGACCTACCTTTTTTTTTTTTTTTTTTTTTTTTTTTTGTTTTGCCTGCCTTGACCAGTCAGTGCTCCACCAAACCGTAAATTTTCAACTGCATTGTCATGGGGGGTTCGTGCCTTTTCAGCTGAAAACGGCTTGAAAACAATTATTTGTCTGAACTGGATAGAACCACTGCATCGCGCGACACAGCAGGAGCACCCTTCCTCAAGCATTCTTCACCACATTCAAACACAACTACCAGTTGATGTTGCTACAACTACAACTCGCTTCAACGATGGGCAGCAGGCGACAAATATTCTCTTCCTTTTGCAGGTCAGCGACTCTAACTGCGGTTATCAGCCGGTGGCAACATAACAATCGATCATCGGAAAGGATGTGATCGTTTTCATCTCCTTTGGAAACCATATTTATCTTGCTGGCTGAACACACGCACAGTCTCTCTCCCCACCTGATCACTCTCGGGATTCGCAATGAGAGAACTTTGTTCTTGTGACTTTCAGTTGGAAACAATCAGTTTGATGTATCGGGAGGATTTGTTTGCACGTTGGTGTGGTGGTGAAGATTTGATGAGTGGACAACCGTGCCAGGGAGTGACGCTGGCGATGGCGATGGCGATGGGCAGTTCCTGCCAATATGGCGGCGGCGGTAGCAGCCAAAGATCGCACTTTGACGACGGAGAAAGCAAGAGGGACGGCGACAGCGACACTGTCGATTGCCATCCCCACCGTCGACCCGCCTGACCGCCTCTGGCTCCGCTCCGTCTAGATTGCAACCGTTGTCGCCGACCACGCCCCGCGCAAAGCTCGACCGCGCCATCGTCAGCGCCCTCGCCGACGTCGACCTCCTCGCCCTCCTCGAAGCCCACGCCTCTCGTAACTCCGCGGCACCCACAACGTCGCCAGCGCCAGCATGATCACATGATTGCAGATCGAATATCATGATGTTGAGTCTGCCTCAGTGAGAATTTTTGGTTGTTATGTCTGAGTGATCCTCCGTTTGTTCAAACCTGTCGCAGCTCCAAGAAAAAGAGTTTAGTAAGATGGAGAAAGGCCAAGACAACCTGGGTGAGACTTCATAAATTCACAGTATCCGCCAGAACGCTTCATGATCGAAATTGTAGACTTGCTTGAGGTGGATTCCATTCTTTTCACCTTTGACCGACGACCAGAGAGTAAAGGTGTCCGCGTGTCAACCAGAGGCATTGAAGTGAAACAAGCCTTTTGTGAACTTACACTGAAGCAGGGCGATTCGTGTGAGGGGAGGTTTGAAAATTTAGGGGCCGAACTCTGAACCAAGTGGGTGAACCAGGTGGCCCTTGTGGAAGTCAGATCGGACTTGTCTCCTCCTTTGTTTGCAAAACAAATGCCACCTTGTCCGCTCAACACGCAACACGCACGTCACCGTCATGTGCCGCATGCCCGGCATGGAGGCCGCCGTCCTCGCGAAAAAGAGCGCCCTCGAAGGCATTAGCTTCCTCAGGCCCGACGGCAGGCCCGTCGCAACGTTCCGCGCCACCGGCGACCCCGACCAGCAGTCGCTCGTGTCCGAGTACGAGATCTTCCGAGGCGACCTGGCCGGGATCTTGTACGATCTGACCAAGGATGACGAGAGCATCGAGTATGTGTTTGGCGAGCAGGTCAGCGCGATCGACCAGCGGGGTCGGGAGGGACCGCTGAAGGTCGAGTTTGCAAGCGGCCGTCCGTCGCAGGAGTACGATCTGGTGGTCGCGTGCGACGGATCCTCGTCGAGAACGAGGGCGATCGGCCTGGGGTGCGACTTGCGGGACTACGTCCACCCGATGAACATCTGGGCCGTGTACTTTACCGTCAAGGGGGACCTTCTCGAGGGTTCCAACATCGGCCAGTCTTTCAGCACCCCCGGTGGTCGGTTCATGGCGCTCGGGCCGGACCCGACGCGGACAAAGACGCTCGTATGCTTCATGGCGATCCACCCACGCAGCAAGGCCGACGCGACCCTTCCCTTCCGCGAAGCGCTCAAGGAAGGCAACGACGCGCTGAAACAGTACGTCGCAGAGTACTTTGCGGGTGGCGGTTGGAAGACGAGGCAGATCCTCGATGCGATGATGGAGTCAGAGGACTTCTACGGCAGCGAAATCGTCCAAGTGAAGCCGCCCAAGCTCTGCAACGGCCGCTTCGTGCTCGCGGGCGACGCAGGATACGCGCCAGGACCAACGGGCGGCGGGACGAGCCTTGCCCTTGCGGGGGCCTACATACTAGCCGGAGAAATTAGCAAGCACGCGGGCGACGTTGACGCGGGGCTGCGTGGGTACGAGGAGCGCATGCGTCCGATCATTGCCGAGATGCAAAAAGTCCCGCCTTTCGTCCCGGACGTCTTTGCGCCGCAGACAGAGTGGGGTCTCTGGGTCCGCAACCAGATCTTTTCATTTGTCACTTGGTCGCGGTTGGTTGAGTTTGGGCAAAAGTATTTTGGCGGGGCATTTGCCAGCACCGAGGACGACAAGCTTAAGCTGCCAGAATACAAATGGTCGCGGTTGTGAACCTGTGTCTTTTTAACGGCCACGTTTGCAGCTTTTCTTCATCACATGTAATGACGCTCTGCAGTATTCGTTATTGTATACTCCGATAACGTGCTCGCCAACGGCGTTCACCTCCACGCGTGCGGGCGTGAGTATTGCACAGAGCAAATTTTCAGAGCAAATTTCATGATTAAGGGGGGGCTAAGGCCGTACTTTGCGCTGCCAATGACTGAGCAGCTTTACTCATGTGTATCCCTTCCTCTTCGCCAATGGCCAAAATCGCGGATGCGCACAGACACATTCGCTTACAAACAACCGGAAAATTGCCACGGCGTGACACTGCGACCGCCTCCTTGTCCTAGAAGACAGTAGTGTGTTTTCACAGCGTTTCGTCGCTTTCTTCATTTTGACTTTGATCATTTGCAGTCAATGAGAGGCTGAGAAAAAGCCGTTGGTTTCCCTTCCCTTATTTCCATTTAATGTGTGTTTGGACTGTTTGTTCCAGCTCGTGCGAGCCGACCGAAAACAGGGAAAGACTAACGAACTAAAAACTTTGCGCCTGCGTTCTTTTTGTGTTTGAGAACGAGCACAACTCGACGGAAGTGTGAAGTGCGGCGGCTGCCTCCAGCCCCGCGGATGAGCCGAGGGCAGCCGCGGAGGAGCACATCGAACACAACTGCACCAGAAACGCACTGCCGGTATAACGTGCACATCAGTGTCTGAGCTTAGTATTCCTTTTCACGAGTTCAACTTCGCCATTTCCATTCCAGTCACACCACCACCACCATCACCATGGCGAAGCGTTCAAAGCCAGTTTTCTAGTTTCAGGGTCTGAACTAGAAAGTATACCAACAGCTTGCTTGCAGTTGCTGATTCGTTAAGGTTAGTCCTTTCCCAGTATGCTTTGAGGTTCTTTCCTTCCTGTTTGCCTTTCGTCTCACTTCTTTCCTTCGACTTGAAACCAAACTGAAGCAGATCACGCACTCGAAAAAACAGAAAACATCGCCTCGAGGTTTCCTCCACAGACTTATTATATACAACCAATGAATTACATTTCGTACGCCACTTCCCTCCTTTTGTACAAATAAATGGGTACCGCCACGGCGTCGGGGCCGTTTGATGGCAGCCCGCGCAGCCCGGGGAACATTTTGGGCAGCTGCGGGAGGTCGCCAGCCTGCACCATATCGTAGCGCGAGAGGAGCGCGATAAGAAGCAGCTTGATATCGATAACTGCAAGGAAGCGGCCTGGGCAGGCGGATCTGCGGAGAAACAAGGAAAAAAGAAGTTTCCACCGTCGGGTTGGAGAAGGAGTTTGGCGGATATTTGATCAATAATATTGTTTTGCAGCGGTAGCGAAAAAATATGCACCTTCCGCTTCCAAACACCAAGTGGTTCGAGCTCGGGGTCGCCGCAGTCTTCGCCTTATCGGTTTCTTCCTCCGCGCCCTTCAGGTTAATGGTGAAGTTGCCGGACACGTCCAGTTTATCGTCCGTGCGGTGGAGGTAGTGGGAGTACAGCGCGACATGGCTGTTAAGCGGAATGAAGAAGCCGTTGGGTGTGACCCAGTCTTTGGTCAAAACTCTTGGTGATTGAACTGGATATAAAGGGACTTGTTACGAAAGGATGAAGTATGCGAGGAAACTAAGCATTACGTGGCGCTGCTGCAATTGCGAGCGACTGTCTCAAGAACGTGTCCAGCTTGGTCATCCTAAGCAAGTTCTTCCTCGTCACGTTTCTAAGGTCCCCCTCGGGCCCGAGCACTGCGTCCATCTCTTCTTGCCTTAGCTCGCTCCAGAGCTGCGGGTGCGCCGCGAGATCGTAAATCGCGTTCGCCGCCTTGCCAACGTGGTGAGGACGCTGGTGAGAATCAGGCCGAGGCAGGACGTGACCATCTCGTCCAAAGTCAGCGATCCTGTCGATCATCATTTGGAGCATATCCGAATGTGGCATCACGAGTTACAAGGACATAATCAAAAGGACGTCGGTGGCAGAAATGCACAATTGACGAGGCTCAGTTACTCACCGCCTTCTCGCCGCCCTGCTCCTCAACGCGCTTCCGCCTCTCCAGCTCCTCTCGCAGCTTTCCTTCGACCACCCGCTCCCCCCTGACGCAGTCCCTCGCAAACCACCGGTACCACGGTTTCAGCCATCGCGGCAGGACCTTGAAGAGCCGCGACGCGCGCGCGGCCGTATCCGAATACGTCATAAAGACGTCCAGAACGGGGCCGCGTTTGCCAGCGCGGAGCCGAGGAACGACAGCGCCGAGGCGCGCGCGATCATGCTCGTGCAGAAGCCCTGGACGTCGTGGATGACTGCGACCGGCGGGTCAGCGCGGCGCGGCGCCGGGAGGCTGGAGCGGGCGATCTCTTTACGTCCGGAAGATGGCGGCTGGGCCGCGTCCTCGAAAGACGTCTGTGACAGGAGGTCGATCAGCGCGGTCAAGGCGTCGGCGATGGCGCCGCGGACGACGAGCGTTTGGGTGTCGAGGGACTGATGGAACTTGGTTTTCATGAGCTGGATCGCGACGCCCTTGAAGATCGTTTCGATGCGGCGTCCAAAAATGGCGTCAAAGTTTTTGAGTTCGACTTGGGCTGTTCGGCTGTCAAGAGACGGGTTCTACCGTACGTTTGCGTTGTTGGGGTTAGAAAGGGCAACGAAGGGGGGGCTGTTGTGTCTTTGAGTGTCTCTCACCGTAAAGTAGGACGCTGCTGTCGACGGGTCCGCAGCACCGTTGATGACAAACAAGTCTCGACCCAGCATCGAGATTCGGAACAGGTCGCCCGACTTCTCCACACACTCGTCGAGGAACGTAACAGGATCCTTCTGGATGCGCATGGCGTGCCCAAGCAAGGGAAGCTGCGAAGTGGAAGGTGAGGGGAGCAATGGCGACAGTGGTTGTGGGGGATTAAGAATCCAGAACGAGTTGCGAGCGAGAAGATCACCTAACGCTTTGCAAGATCTCTGGTGAAGGGAAAGGCGCTTACTCCTCCTTTGGCCTTGGGAATTCGTCGATGCTGCGCAGACTGCGTATGCCAATGGGATTGGTTTGATGATGATGAGGAACGAATTCGGTTAGTCTTGACGATCTGAGCGCCACCAGCCAGGCAGGATCGCGCCCACACTAACACCCACCACACACACCCCCTCTCCAACAGGTTCTCCCTCTTACCGTGGTGGATGATGCGGACGAGGCTCGCCCCGCCCACCACCACCATGCGGCGGCGGCGGCTGCGCCAGCCGAAGCCGCCGCCGCCCCCGCCAGCAGCAGCGCCTTTGGCGGATGTGCGTCGTCGAACAAGGCAGCGGTGGAAGAGGAGGAGAGCCGCGCCATGGAAACGTTTTTTTTTCCCACCCCACCAAATTGTTTGCGTGTGTGAAAAAAAGAGTGGAAAATTTTTTAAGCAAAAACGAAAAAGCGTCCAAAGAAAGAAAGTTCCGCCGGGTTTTCAATGCAGAAAAACAACAAACGCAGGCAAAACTTCACAAAAAGTTTTCTGCGCAACCAAACGTCCACAAAAAAAAAAAAAAAAAAAAAACAAAAAAAAAAACGGGCAGTCACCAATCCGCCGCCGTCGCTGCTCTATTTTGCTGGTCCAGTCGACTCACTCGCATGCACTCATACGCACGCGACACACACACACACAAACAACACACACACGCACAACAAACACAAAACACAAACAGCGCACAAACACTAGAGGCGAATGATATAGACGAAAGTATCTTCTCGGCTCTCGCGATATCTCTCTCTATATCATCTCTATCTCTCTCTGCTCTATCTTCTCTAGCTCTTCTCTCTATCTTATTCTCTCTCTCTCTCTCCCTCTCTCTCTCTCTCTCTCTCTCTCTCTCTCCGTTTCCACTCTAGGCTCCGCTCCAGCAGCAGTTTTTCGTTCCTTTTCCATTCTTTCTTTCAGGTCGCGAGCGAGCTCCACAGAACGATCCATGATCATCATCGTGGTCGTCGCCGTCGTCGTCCTCGTCCAATGAAAGCGACGCCCGCAAAGCAAGAAAAGAGGCCGCCGAGTTTGGGCGAGGAAAATGTGGGTGCGCTGGTTGGTCGCTATGTCGTGCAAACAAACAACAGCAACCCCAAAACAGGAAATGCAAACACTCACCGGTGCACTGTGATTTCCGCCTGTGTTGACATCATTGTTCACCCGCCGCGCTCTGGCAGGACTCTGCGGATCTGAGTAAATATGGGAGAAACCAACAAAGTAACCTCGGTTTGATGGAAAAGAATCCCCACTTTTCCGTCTCCCAAGGCAAACACCAGTTTTTTTGCAGTTCATCCGTTTTATTATTATTATTACAGTGGCTCGAAAAGGAACAAATTATTTGTTTCAAAATGCAGATCTGCCTTGCGGACATCCCATGAGAAAACAAAGAAAAAAAATGTGGAGGTTCAAGTCGCGGTTTTCTTTGTCGAATTCCGCACTCAATCGGAGATACGGAAGAAGAAGAGGGGGAAAACAACTCACACTTCGACGCCAAACACAATGGGACGGCAATTGGTGGCCTTCGCAAACGTGGCGTCCACGATCATCGGCCTCGCGGCGGCGGCGGCGGCGGCAACTCAAGAGGCCGGAACTGCGACCCTGGCTCACATGGCGTTGGTAGAGTTCCCCGCCGGCGATCCTCAGGCTTGTGACTCGCAGCTCGGCGGTCTCGAGGGTTATCTAATCAGGCTGGGCCACCAGCCCACCATCCGAACCGTCACAAACACAATCCTATTTTGTGGCGTCTCGTTCTCTCTTGACCCAAACGTGAACGGTGCGTTTCTTTTTCTGCCTGTTTCAAAAGCTAACCACTCGCGCGAACCGAAATGAGCCAGCCACGGCAGTGGTGCAAGGACTTCCCAACGCTATTCGCGTTCACGCCGTCGAGTCCCGCGCCCCGCGCGAAAATCGATGGATATAGCGAGAGCACGGACCGGAAAGCCGAAACCATCCATACCATGACAGGCGTCGAGAGAGCGCGACAAGAGCTGGGTCTAACCGGAAAGGGCGTCGTCGTTGCGGTCCTCGACTCCGGTGTCTACTACAAGCACCCCGCACTCGGTGGCTGCTTTGGGCCCGGCTGCAAAATTGCAAAAGGGTACGACCTGGTCGGCGACGATTACAACGGTGCCAACAACCTCAACCCGGACGCGGATCCCTTCGACAACTGCAGCGATATATCACACGGCACGCACGTCGCGGGAATTGTCGCCGGAGACGCTCGAAACATCACTGCTCCCGTATTTAAGCCGATTTATCCCTGGACGGGTGTTGCCCCCGACGCTACCATTCACATGTACCGAGTTTTTGGATGCACAGGGTTAACAACGAACGATGTGATCGTGTCGGCCATATTTCGCGCCATCGAGGACGGTGCGGATATTATCAACCTATCGTAAGTAGGTCCCCTGCCACCGTCTTCAAAGTTGCGGCAACTCAAGATGACCTGAAATTTGGGCGGTTTAGGATCGACAACGGCCCGAACTTTCCCGAAGCTGCAGACGCTGCTGCTGTCACGAGGGCGGGTGAGAACGGCGTAAAGGTTTTCGCTGCTGCGGGCAACAATGGAGCTGTCGGGCTCTATGTGGCAGCTAACCCTGCTGGAGCTCTGGGCGGCTTCAGTGTAGCGTCTTTCGACATTGCCGACACCGTGCGCTATCCTCTCACTGTCAGCGGCAAGGCTTTCCCTTGGAGCGCCGGCGTCCTCAACAGCTCGTTTGGCTCGCCCCAACAACTAGACATTTTCATCAACACTCCCAACGCCGTATCGGACGACGTTCAAGACGACGGCTGCGCGTCGGTTGGCGCTGGCGCTGCCGGCAAAAGCGTGCTTATTCGTTACGGTTCAGCGTGCGACTCCACTACCCGATGCACGACGGCGCAACAAGCTGGGGCCACCTCTTGCATTATCTACTCCAACGACGATTTCCTCAACGGCGTGAACGGCAGCTCCGCGATCCCCACAGCTTCCACGACACAGGAGGCGGGTGCTGCCATCCTCGCTGACGCGTCCAGTGTCATCATAAGCAAGGTGGCCACTTTGTTCCCTGAGGCCTCTGCCGGCACGGTGTCGAACTTCTCTGGTGGCGGTTTGGACGCGGAGCTCCACTTTAAGCCGGACTTTGGGGTCTTCGGACGACTTGTGTACTCGACCATCTCGCCCCACGTTGCCGCATTCAGAGGAGAGGAGACACCATACGCTTATTATTCTGGCACGTCGATGGCGACGCCATATGCATCCGGCATGGCAGCTCTGCTCCTCCAGCACCGTGGGAAGAACCTTTCCTTCGCCGAAGTCAAGACTGCTTTCCAGAATACCGCTGTCCCGGCAAAAAGGTACCAGAGCTCCTTGATCGACTCTGTCGCTCTGCAAGGTGCAGGTTTCCTCAATATTTACGATGCCGCGACCACGACAACGGTTGTCTCCCCTTCGTTCCTCGCCCTCAACGACTCGGTCCATATTAAGGACAGCTACACCCTGACGATCACAAACAAAGACACCACGCCCGTTAGCTTCACTCTAACCCAGGTGGGCGCCGCCACCGCAAACCCATTCAACGGGGTCGAGGACATTGTTCAGCCGCGAAACACCACCACTTTTACTTCAACCCACGCAATAGTTGGTTTCGGCAGCAACCGGCAGGCAACGCTGAACACGCCCGCGGTCCCGCCCAACTCCTCCGTCAACGTCACCGTCCACTTTTCCCCCCCGCCGACAGCCAGTCCGTCGCTGCACCCTCTGTACTCGGGCCACCTCGTCGTCTCTCAGTACGGCAATGCGACTCCCGTCGCCCGCGTCCCGTACGCCGGCGTTGTCGGCAACTGGACCGCCGCACATATTCTCGCCGTCAGTTCGCCCTCCATGGTCCGACCCGCCGGCTTCTACCTCCCGGCTTCCACCCAGGGCAACGCCACAACCTTCACCGCGATCACCGCCGGTGCAACCGTCAACCTCACAGCGCACAACATCGCGCTTTGGAACAGCTTCGCCGGGACGACGCGCAACGGGATCGCAGTCGTCGTGTACACGGGCTCGGACGCGGCGACCCGTGCGTCGCTCGTGGCGCTCGGGCTGATGGACGCTGGGAACCGCGACCAAGGGGTACTGAACGTCCGCGGGGAAGACGGCGGCGATCTGCTGTTCATGTACAACGACTTTTCGGCGCGGAACGCGCCGTTCGCCGGGCAGTCCGTCGGGGCGCCGCTGTTTTACTACTGGGGCGGGGAGGTATACGCGTCCGAGAGCGCGGACACGTATGTGAAGCTGCCGGCTGGCGAGTACAAGTTGAGGCTGAAGGGGCTGAAGCACTTTCGGCCGCGGTTCGCGCAGGATGACGCGGATTTTCATATTGTGGAGACGCCGACTGTTCATTTGGTTTATTAGATAGAGAAGAGCGGGTGTTTTATAAGCAGCACTACGCTCGGGGACAAAATGGGGACCAAAAAGGGGCGTCCCTAACACACAGGAGAAATATAAAAAAGCGCACCAAATCCAATAGTCTGGCTACTCGGTCAACATGAACGACGGCCCTGACGCTCCTTCCTTCTTCGCTCCGTCGCTGTCGACGCCGCTGCCTCTCCTGTCGACGCCGCCACCTCTCCTCCTTCGTAACACTACAACGGCCAACACCCCCACCACAACGCAAACGACCGCAACCGCTCCAACGGCGATCCCAGCCACCGCGGTCGTGCTCAGCCCCGCACCACCCGTCGATGATGGCGACGGCGACGCGCCGACAGAAGCCACGGCGTACACGCTGACGCTTTCAGCACCGCCACATATCTGCGTCGCGTTCCCCGCGCACGGCGCCGCGCACCGATCGCCGCGCGCCGCAAGCACCGTCTTGTTCCCCCACGCGCCGCCAACGTAGCACTCTCCACCAGCCCGCAACCCCGCCCACGCGAGCCCCTTCGCCGCCGCAGCAGCCACGCAAGTGTCGACGCTGTGTCCTGCGGCGGTCCCCGACGGCGGCGGCACGCGCGTCGCGAACAGCCCGGTCGTCGAGTCACTGCCGTCATCGGGGAAACAGCCGGCGTAGGACGAGCCCGTGGGCGCGTAGAACGCGCGCGACGGGCCGAAGGCGTAGACGTGGCCGTCCAGGGAGGCCACGTAGACCATGCCGCCGCCGACCCCGGGCGAGCCAAAGTGGCGGGAGGTCACGTTGAAGCGGAAGAGCGATCGCAGCTCGCCGGTCGCGGTCGGGATGCTGTCCCAGCTAAGGGGTGAAGAGAGAAAAGGATCAGCGCACTTGAAACGGAGAACCTCCAGTGGATCGACAAAAACTCACAACGTGATCCGCTCCATGTCCACGAATTCCCACATATCGCTCTCCGGCAACGGCTCTGCGTCGAGAGTCACGATGACCGCCTCGCCCGTCCGGCCCGTCCCCGCCACGATCGGCGTGCTCACCCCGCCGCGAAAGTTTTCAGCCGTCGCTCCCGCAAACTCGAACGCTACGCGGCCGTCTGTTGTGTTCGCTGACCGTCGCCAGGCCTGGATGTTGCCCTGGGCAAGCGCAAAGTAGAGGTAGCCGCCTTCCAGCGGGTATACACCCGCGGAGCCCCACACTCCGAGGCCGGTGGGGCTGTATGGGTACGGATTAATCTTGGATATTAGGGACAGATTTAGTACTCCAAATCAAATGGCGACCGTCATAACAATGTAGTTTACCTCGGCGACGATGTTGTCTGTTCCGTTCGGCCCCTGCTGGTATCCGCCCAGGCTGTTCAAATCCAAAAACTTAATCGGCCCCTGCTTCGCGCCGGCCAGCACCAGCCTCGGCGTCGCCGTGCTCCCAAACACCTCTGGCAGCACGACCACCGCGTCCGCAGCCGTATCGGTATCGTTATAATCCATCTGCGTTCCGTTATACGGCGTTGTACCAGTCGATCGGCGCCAGCGCGCCGGTCTCCGCGTCCATCTGCACCGTCACGACCGCCTCAAAGTACGTCCGCGGCAGCTCGGCCGTGGCGTTGCTGCTGCGGGCGGCGGTCGGGTGGGTGAGGACGGTGCCGACGACGATGGCGTCGCCGGGCGGCGCGGACGCGTTGAAGATGCCGTTGCCCGTGGCGACGAGGATCCGCCCGTCGTCGAGCGTCGACGGGCCGTACCCGGCCATCCAGATGCCGCCGCCGCCGCCCTGGCCCATGTCCTTGCTAGAGACCGTCGAGAAGGCCGTCTTGAACGCGCCGGTGGTGGGGTCGATCACGTGGATCCAGCCTTGGTACGGCGGGATGTCGCTGGATGAAGGTAGTAGGGGGACGTCTGCCTGTGAGAAAGGATCCCAATTTGAAATGAAGGTGGTCTAGGACACTCAACTATCCGGCAAAGCACACGACGACCATCCCACCAGTCATCAGCAGCGCGGCCCTGCTCTTCTCGTAGTAGTCGTCAAAGACCACGCCTGCGTCGTTCGCGGCCGGCACGCCCGCAAACGCCACGGGGAACCCCGACTTGACCTGCAGCGTCATGACGTCCGCCGCGTAAAAGTAGTACTTGACCTGGTTCTCCCCCGTCGCGCGGCACGACACAAAGTACACCGTGTCCGTGTCGGCGTCAATCACGGGCGTCGCGAGGATGCCCGCGACCACCGAGGGGAAGCCCCACACGTTTGTCGGACCGACGGGGCCATAGTTCTGCGAGGCGAGGATCGTACCGGAGGCGGCGTCGAGGATGTAGATGGTGTTGTATTCGGTGGCGACGAGGACGATCGGCTTGCCGTAGGATTTGGGGGTGTAGACGAGGGGCTGGGCTGTGACGTTGTTGTTTATGGCGTCCCTGATGAAAGTATAGAGTGGGGTTGTTTTTGATGTGAGCGGGAAGTAAAAGTCGAGGGGGCTGAAAGCCGGCTCACCCGTCAAGCTTGGCTACGAATGCCAAGCCAAAGTCGCCGGCGTCAAAGTCCTGCTTGCGCAGCCCGCTGTCTCCGTAATAGTTTGTCCGGGCGTTGTCGGCGTTCCTCGTCACGACGTTGTTCTTGATCGCGGTCGCGGCGCCGGTGAAGGTGGCCGTCGAGAGCGAAAGCAGCAGCAGCAGTACAAGCGGAAGACCAGCCGCGATGGCGGCGAGGGAAGCCACTCCGATAGCGCGCGTCGTCGCTGCCTTGGGCGGCGCTCGCAGCGTCGGAGCTGCTTGCACGGAGCGTTTTCTGAATGAATATGGCATAGTATGGTGCGGGTGAAGGTGAGGATGGGGCCGCGGTCTGTGAAGCGGCTGTTGCATCGTTAACAATATTGCTTGCGTTGAGTGTGAGTGTGAGAGAGAGAGAGTGTGTGTGTGTGTGTGTGTGAGAGAGAGAGGGACTATGACATCGGGTGAGTGCGCGATCGAAAGAGAGAGATGGCCGGCTTGCTTCATTTGGAAATATATTTAAATACAGGCAACGCGGAGACCGAGACCTTCCTGCTCATTATCATCGTGAGCTGGAATGAGAGGGGTGCGAAAAAAATAAATCGAAGGCGAAAAAAATATATGAAAGAAAAAAAAAAAGAAGAAGAAAACAAAGAAAGAGTCACAATGTCAATGTGGTGGCTGCTACATAGGGGGGGGCCGAGGCAGGCTCTCAGCAGGCAAGCCACATCGATGCCCAGCCTCATCCGGGATCCATATTCTTACTTGCTGCTCCTTTATTCCCCCACCCCACCACCCCTACTTGTTTTGTAAGACCGTCACCTCCGAACCGAATAGACGTCGATGGCGACCGACTACGGCATCCACCTGTTCTTCATGAACGAAAAGGGCCAACCCAACGCACCCGAGCTGGTCGCCAACTCCGCCTTCTTCGCCGCCCACCCTGCCGTCCGAACACACCTGCTCACCACCGTCCCCGACTTTGACCTGAACGAGACGGCGAAACGGAACGAGCCGATCGTCCCAGACTTCCAGCACGTCGCCGCCGGAGCCGCGGCGCGGGCGGCGGGGGCGCGTCCCATCCTGCACGACTCGCTGTCGGTCTTGCAGGACAAGCAGCGGCGCGATAGCCAGGCTGCTGCGATCGCACACGCCGGGCCGCGGCCGCCGCGTCGGAACGGCGAGAGGCGGCCTCCCCATTCAGGACCAGACTCTCGTCGATCCTGGCGCGGCTGTGCCCCCCGCTCGTTGGCACCTCCTGCCGATTGGATCCGGCCGCCGCCGCCGCCGCCGCCCACCAAAAAGAGCTCGCGGAGACCCTCGTCGCCGCGGTTGATGACGGCGCGGCGGCGCTCACCGCCTCTGTTGCGCTGCCAGGGGCTGCGTCACCGTAGGACGCGGTCGTCGTCGAGGTGCAACCCGCCGTGTGCACGCCCGGGGACCTCATCACCGTCCGCGTCCGCCCGGCGGCGGCGGTGGTGGTGGGAGTGGGGAAAGGCGCACCGCCAGCGGTCGTCCGCGGCTCGCTTGCGGCCGCCACGCTGGTCGAGTTTGCGGCGCACAAGGAGAGCCCCCTCGCGCGAGCTGGGCGCGCCAGTGCGGGTGTCGCTCTGACCGTGCGCGCGCGTCGGGGCCGGCGGCGGGGGCGGCAGCAGCGGCGCGTCGGCGGGGCGGAAGCCGCTCGCGGCGGCCCGGCCGATGCTTCCGACAGCGATGCCGCGCCCATTAGCGTCGGCTTCCGCATCGGCGGCGGCGGTGGCGGCGGCCGCCGAAGCAGGGAGGACTGCGGAGACGCTTGCGATGGTGGTGCCGCCGTGGACGGTGGAGGCGAGGCAGCACGCGCCGGCGGGGATCGACGCGCGGGTGTGGGTGGAGGGCGGGTGCGTGAACCCGTCAGGGCGGTGGATGAACGTGGTAGTTGGGCATGAAATGGTGGTCGACGTGGTGATCCCCGGGGGCGCGATCAGACAGGTCGGTGTGCCGGTGAGAGTCACGGGGGTGGGTCTCCGCGACGTGCCGGCGTTGCGCACGGCAGTCAGTCTCCGCCGAATGGAGGAGCAGTCGGCGGTGCGCAGCGCTTCGTTCGCCAGCGCCGCAGCGGCGGCTGATGTGTACCTTCCTCCCTATCAGTGAGGGTGGATTCCTGGCGTCGCTCAGTCATTAAGTCTTCGTTTTCTCTCGGAATCGGTACTCACACCCGCCTCGTTCGGCACTGTCTCTGAACTCATGTCCTTGTTAATGAAACCCAAGGAACTGTGATTGGGCACCAAAGACAAAAGTTAGACCCCTTGCAATTAGAAAATCAGTTTAGCCGCAAAGCCTTAATCGCGCGACCCTGAAAAACTTGGGACCCTTTAGAGGGGGCCGACTTTGCTTCGTTGCCAGACGCCAAAATGCTCGTATGCTGTCCGCTCACGCGATCGAGTGGATGTCGCCTCGCCGTGCTAGCCACAGTACTCGGCGAGCACGTCCTCCGTTATTGAGTTGGTCCGTCGGCGGGTTGTATTACTCGTTGGCCCATTGGAGCTGTTATTCAATTTTCAAGAAAATATACCGGACTTTTATGGTTGTAATGTTCTTCAGTCGTTATCTTCACTTCCTTTCTCTAGAAACCAAACAGCTGGTCCTCAGTCTTGAAGATTACTCGAAGAGAAAAAGCGTACGAATCCCTTGTAATGAGTTTGGCCTCCCTCAAGACTTGGACAAAACTCTTGAATTCACGCTGCAACCGACTTTCTGGTAAGCTGGCTGCTTGTCTGGCTGCTGTTCTTGAAATGATCCACAATGTCGCGAACCATGCCGGCGTCGGACAGGAGCATCACGATGAAGAGGTTGGCCGCAACGTGGGATCCGTATCTTGATGGGTTACCAAATTTGAAGTATTTGTTAGATTTGAGATTGGCAAGGCGAGAGGGGATGAGAGATTGAGGCCGAAAAAGCAACAGAAACGATTAAGACTTACGGAGCTTTCGATTCCCAAGAGAAGCCGGAAGCAATTTCAGGATGACCAGGAAAATGCAAGTTTGGACAATGAGTAATTTTGCAGCTCCATGGCTTCGACATACATACCGTACTTTGACCAATTGACGACAGAGCCTAGTTTTTTTGTTCAATCGCGTCAGTTGGACGAGATCAATTGCAGAAGTCATTCACATACTGCCAAACATGACAAACGCAACAGATAGCAGAGCGTATAAAACGCATCGGATCAGCATTTTTGCGACAATCGCGCTCGACGCGCTAGTGTTGTACACTCGAGACATGGAGCGAATGATCGTGATTTGCGAAAGACTGAAGAAGAAAACCATAACGACCCCGTTGAATACTATCACAACATAGGACATAACCGTGAACTCAAAAGTCGGGGAAAGATTGTGGTTCATCTGTTGTTTATTGGTTTATCACTGCATCGTAAGTGCTTTGCGTTGCATACCTGCCAATTTTGGTAGTAGTAGTGAACAGCTAAACCGCGAGAAGCAGTGTTAAATTTTTGCTTCTGAAAGAGGAAGTTTTCTTTACCGAGCCTGGGCGTGTCGGGAAGGTGGGGGCGGAGTATAGGCAGAAAGTGGTCAAAAACCGTGTTTATGAATGAAAAATCTGATGCAGGATGTCGAAAGGCGAGACTAACGTGTGAAGGATTGTACTGCTCGCGAAAATAGCGGCTGAGATCGCGTGCAAAACGACTTGCCGTACTCCGGAAATGAGAAGGGCGCGATAGGTGGCATGGACGGTCAAGAAGACCATCTGTTTCCCTCTCAGTTAAGGTTTGGATATCTGGAGAGACAGCATTTACCCTAAAATTATTGAGATCTTTTTTTGGGAGAAGGGAATCAACAGAGGTGAGCGATTGAATGTGGTCAATGAGGTTGGTGCTTACACGCAAATTCACACTGCATCTTAACGTAAGACTCAAAGTCCAAGTCTCGCGAGACCTTCAGAGTCAAGAAACCGTTTTGAAGACCGTTTTCTGTCTGGAGCACGATGGCAACAATCATCGTCCACAACAGGACTGGATTGTTTATCCTGGCGATAGAGTCCCAGTACGCTGTCGCCTTTTCGTAGGTTGGAAATGTCAGAAATAAAGGCCTAAATAAAGGCCTGAAACGCGTGGGAGAGGCGGTGACGAGAAGTGACGTGTGACCTCATGTCATGTTCCTTTGCGCCCCTCATCGTTGACCGTTAAAATATCGGACAAAAACACCGAGAGAGAACTCGGCGAACTTGAAACCCGGTACACTAAGGTACGAGGGCAGAACAACTGCACAGGTTCAGAAGGACACCTACCAAAACTACGGTGGTCCCAGCAGAGATCAGGAACCCGGCCCCAAAGGAGATGAGCTGAGAGGGATCCATTGGTGGTGAGCTTGTGTGGGAACACGGGTTGTGGTGCGTTGAAGAGCAGGTGGCGTGTCGCGTTTTTTTTTTTTTTTTTTTTTTTTTTTTTTTTTTTTTTTTGGAAAGTCTCTTTCGCGCTCCGAATTGTTTGACATGCTTCCAATCCTCCAAAGAAGGGAGGGAAAAAAAAAAAAAAAAAAAAAAAACTTGACAGGGGAGTTCGAGCACGGGTCAAAACCCATGGGTTCATGTTCGGCGCCGCAGTCGACGTCGCGCCACTACGACAGCCAAAACCGCGACTGCAAAAGCACACAACCACAACCTCCGCCAACGGCGATACCAGACACCGCCACGCGCTACCCGCCGACGGAAGGTTAAACGCGCGCGTGAAAAAAAAAAAAAAAAAAAAAAAAAAAAAAAAAAAAAAAAATGCGGAAGTGGAAGGACGAAAAAACAGCATGGACAGAACCTCCAAATTCCGCATGTCGTCGTCTAATGACCGCCTCGCCCCCATCCCCGTAACTATCAGCGGACGTGGAAGTTCTCGGTTGTCGTGCCCCCAAGAGAAAGAATTGTCCGCCGCGTCTGCGGTTTCTCGTTTCATTTATTGTGCTTTGCTCTGCGGTGGGTATAAACATCGACACCTTACCAAACAAATTCAAGTCCCTCTAACGCCCTGCACTAAAAAGAGCTAATAAATCTCAATCGTGCGACCCTGAAACTTGGCCCCTCGCAAGGCGGCGAGGGCCTTCTTGGCTTCGGCGGCAGAAGCGAATTTCACCCGCGCAACCCCCGTCGGCCGTCCGCTATCGCGATCGACGGGAAGAAAAGCAGACCTCACCTTGCCGTGCCGTCCACAAAACTCGGCGAGCGCCTTCTCCGTCGCAGTGTCAGGAAGCTTTGCGATAAAGACCGCATCGCTCGGTGTAAACTCGAGGACGTCGGGCACGACGGGCGCGGGGCGGCGGCGGGGGGGCAGCGGGGGGTGCCGCGGGGGGGTTTCGAAGCAGCGTACTCCAGCCGGACCGCGCGGCCCTCAAACTCCTCTCCGTTCACCGTCTCCAACGCCCACTTTGCCTCGTCGACGGACGCGAACCGCACGTGCGCGGTGCCGTTGGGCCGGCGGCTGTTGAATTTTTTGTCACGGCTGACGGACGTGACGGCGGCGTGCGCGCCAAAGAACTGGGTGAGGGACCGGACGGTGGCGGTGTAGGGGAGGTTTGCGACAAAGAGCGTGTCCGTGGGGGCCGACACGGGGGGTTCCGCGGAGCGGTGGGTAGGCCGCTTTTCGAAGGGCCCGATCTCGACTTTTCGGTCGCCGATCGTCACCGAGCCGAGGGCCGCGGCAACCTGGGCCGCCTTCTCCGTCGCAAAGGTCACGTATCCGAAGCCCTTCTTGACCTTTTTGGGGCCCCGCTTGACGGGAAGACGGACCTTGACGACTTTGCCGCACTCGGCGAGCGCCTCCGCGATCGCGGATTCGCTGGACGAGAGCGGGAAGTTGGCGATGAAGACGGTGGTGCCGGCGTAGCTGGTGTTGTTGACCTTAGTGGGGACGGTGAAGTTGACCTTGGAGACGGTCTTTCGCTTTTTCGCACAGCCGGTGGAGCCGGCGGCAACCTTCCTCTTCTTACTCGTCTGGGTCGTGGCTGTCGACTTGTTCGTCGTCGCAGGTGCAGCCGCTTTCATGCTTGGAAGCTTCTCGTCAACGGCGATGGACTCGATGGCGATGGCGGCTGCGGCGAAAATCTTCCTCTTGGTTCTTTCTTTCCTTCCTTTTTGGTAGACAATTTGACAAGGCGCATCGGCGTTTCCTTCTGAAGT
This sequence comes from Zopfochytrium polystomum, assembly GCA_025765615.1. Taxonomy (NCBI): domain Eukaryota; kingdom Fungi; phylum Chytridiomycota; class Chytridiomycetes; order Chytridiales; family Chytridiaceae; genus Zopfochytrium; species Zopfochytrium polystomum. The sequence goes on along the minus strand of JAIVFJ010000193.1, from coordinate 84,344 downwards.
GGGTTGACGCGAGGAAGACCACGTCGAAACGCAACACGCAGTGAAGGCATTCGGGGTACCTAGTCTTTTATTCGACGATAAACTCAGACCTGGGTCCAGATTAAGAGTGCAATAAAATACAGGCTAGAGAAAAGTAAACTGAAAGCACTTGGAAAACCGACGTGAGAGAAGGAAAAAAAAGAGGGACAAAACACCGTCCCGGAGACCCATCATCTATCAACCAACATCCAGCGGAGAGCTTCCTTCCAAGGGAAAGGACCTTAGAACCGCTGGTGGCCGCCACGACCACCACCACGGCCACCAAATCCACCACGACCGCCTCCGCCGCGGCCACCGAACCCACCGTTGCCACCACGACCACCACCGAAACCACCGCGGCCACCCCGTCCACCGCCGCCAAAGCCGCCACGGCCGCCGGCACCAAAGCCGCCACCGCGGCCACCGCGGAATCCGCCGCCACCGCCGCCGCTGTTGGGGTCGCGCGGGGACGAGTAGTCGAGACGGATGTTACGGCCCTCAAAGTCTGCGCCGTTCAGGGCCTCGACGGCCGCCTTGGCTTCCTCTACGGACCCAAAGGTGACATACGCAAAGCCCTTGGGCCGTCCGCTCTCGCGGTCCGTGGGGAGGCGGGTGGACACGACGGTGCCGTGCTCGCCAAAGAACTCGGCGACGGCGTCCTCCGTGGCGGAGAAGGGCAGGTTTCCGACAAAGAGGATCTCGGTCGGGCTCGACTTGGGCTGCTCGACGCGGCCAAAGCCGCCTTCCTGCTTCTGGCGGGGGGCGGACGGGGCGGCGAAGTCGATGCGCACGTCGCGCCCGTCGATCGTCTTGGTGCCGAGTTCGACCGCAGCCTGGGCGGCCTCCTCCGTGGTGAAGGTCACGTAGCCGAAGCCCTTCTTCTTTTGGGTGTTCCGGTCGACGGGGAGACGGACGGAAGTGACTTCTCCGCAGTCGGCGAACTCGGCCGCGATGGAGTCCTCGTCAGCGGACCACGGCAGGTTGCCAATGAAGATGGTGGTAGCGGGCTCGGCGGCGTCGTCAGACTTTGTTTTCTTGGCCGCGGGCTGGGCAGCGGATTCGGCAGCACGCTTCTTGGAGACGGGCTTCTCCTCGTCCTCCTCCTCCTCCTCCTTCTCGTCCTCTTCTTCCTCGGCGTCCTCTTCGGCGGCGTCCGCTTCGGCGGCGTCCGCTTCGGCGGCGTCTTCCTCGGCGTCGTCTTCGGCGGCCGCTTCTTCCTCGTCCTCTTCGTCGTCCTCTTCCTCGTCAGCCTCTTCTGTTTTGAAAGAAATGGGTCGTGAGGAGGTTGTCCTGGAAACGAAAGTACATCGCGTGATGTTTACCTTTGGCATCCTCCATCGAGTCCTCCTGCTCGGCAGACTCTTCGTCTTCCTCCTCGTCTTGTTCTTCTTCTTCCGACTCGGGCTCCGGCTCGACCACCTTCACAGGTTGCTAATGCATTCGCATGCAAAAGCATCGGGTCAGAACCAACAACTCAAACTTGCGACCAGGGACAAAGGGGGCGCGCGCCCCCCACGGAGCGGCGCGCCGCTTTCAACCAGCGAACCAGCCAGCGACCAACAAAAAGCAGCACTCGAAAGAAGAAAGGTTCATATGCGCCATCATCATCATCATCATCATCGCATCATCATCCAACCATCGCAGCATCGGGGGGGAATCCTAACCTTCTTCGAGGCCTTTGCGGTCTCAGCCTTCTTCGCAACAGCAGCAGCAGCAGCAACAGGGGCAACAGCGGCAGCAGCAGCCTTCTTGGTGGGGACAACGGCCTTCTCGGCCGCCTTCTTCACGACGGGGGGGGCGGCCTTGGCGGCCTTCTTTGTGACGGCGGTGTTCTTGGCCATTGCGAGTGTGTTGGTTTGGGGGGTGTTTGCAAGTGGGTGGAGACGCCGATCTATTTATTGGTCGTATCCTTTTCTTTCTTTCCATTCACTTCATTCTTTCTTTCTTTCTTTCTTCCTTTCATTCATTCTTTTTTTTTTTTTGTTTTTTTTTTCCTGCTTTCTTCGTTTTCTTCTTCCTTTGGACGTGTCAGTTGAAGACTTGTCTTGACAGGATGAAGGTGAGCTGGATGACCTTGTCAGCGCCAATAGAACATAATGCTGCCTGTGAAGGCTTCAAACTCCGACCTCGGAAAGCTCGTGTGCTTCGACCGGCCAGCATGGGATGCAAAGGAAGTCGGGTTGAGCGGAGCAAGACGACACAATAGCATAGCCCACTCCCAACCGCCGCGTACACGACAGCCACGCCCACGGATGCGGGAGCCAATTGCCTCTGCAGGTGTCAAGTTCCTTCTGGCCGCAAGATCGATACCTCCACTAGAACTTTGACGAACTCCTGTGGCCATCGCGGGGAAGGCGCTCTGACAAACTCGTTGAGTTTGGAAAGGTTGTGTGACGGCAATCGACCGTATGCCTGCAACTGGTTGAAGTAAAGTAAAACTTTTGAAAGCTTTGCGGTTACCTGAAAAGCTTTTGGCTCCGTCCTGCTGGATTGGGACTTCCACCGCCACGTGCAACTAGCTACAAGGGTTTTAAATCATGTGATTTGAGAAAAAAGTGAAAATGGAAGAGGGGAGGGGCTGTAGCGGAGGAGCAACACGACACAGGAGCACGGCCTCTCAACCCATCCTCTTCATCTCGAACCTACAATTCACAACTAAATTTGTCGAACTTTACCAAAAGAATAAGTTCCGTAAGTCAATCACGACCAACTTCTTTCCGCAACATTTAATTGAATAACTCGTCCAACCTTCCTTGCTCCCTTGATATACCGGGGTAACAAACTTCGCTTCTCACGCCATGGTCAAACACTTTATCGTGACGTTCTGTCGGACGCCGGCATGGTGCGCGACATCATTGACCACTTTGTACGTCATCTCGATCAAGCTTCTGTTTCGGCCATACTTCAACCAGAAAAGAATCGCTGCCGTCGCCCGCCACCTCGACCAAGTGAAGACGAGTAAACCCAAGGCGCTTGTCGCTGTGACTGGAAATAACAATTAGAAACCCCCAAGATCAAGCGAGTATAGGCCGACGCTCGGACAGTTTGGACGGAGTGCTTAAAAAGGAAAAGCGAGAATAAATTTTCACAAATCACGCGTGGTGAACCTGTCGAGGTAGGGAGCAGGTTATCAACGAAAAGAAAAAAAAAAAGAAAAAAAGAAAGCTAGCAATCGTGGGAGTCGTCGCACCGCGGGCAGCTCGTCAAAAGAAATCCAAGTTAAGACAAGCCCTCCTCTGACATGAAACGAAGAAGCAACTGGAAGTCAATTTTACGACAGAAGAGAGAAAAAATAAAAGAGGAAATTTTGAAGTTGAGGTACCCAATGCTGGAGACGATTGCAACATGGAATGCACTACTGAACAGATGCAACACTGGAGACTGGTCTTCCGCGGAGAAGAAAGGAAAAAAACAGTTGTGGAACGGGCGCCGAACAAGCAAATGAGATCAACGGGGGGGCATCCCAGTCGCGTTGGCGAGAGGGGACAGTCATGCAAAAAGTCGAAGAAGGGAAGAGTTGGGAGAAGAAAGGAAAACGAGTGAGATGCTATGCAATGCTGGTGATGAGGTGAAAATTAGGGGGGAGGGCGATGCAAGGGACCCAATCTAGGGAAGAAACGAGGTCAACAAAACGTAACCAGCTGAAACCATCAAGCGCAATCAATGCCCAAAGAGTACTTGGTGCAAATGCGCTGCATGATCCAGACCGCGGAGCGAAAAAGGAACGAAAACCCAGAATCGAACGAAAGAAAGAACGAGGCCGCCGATGAGTCTGACTAGAAATCCTACGCACATCATCCCCGCGCTACCCACGGATGCGCTATCACCCGCTCCATCCCCCACCGCTCCTCGGGCCGCACCATTGTCATCCCCTGCACAATCTCGACGCACTCCCTCGGCACCCACGCGCCGACTTCGTCGGCGTCCAGCGGCAGCGGGCCTCGCTCCGGGATCCACGCGGGCAGCCACAGACCGTCGTCGCCGATGACGGCGGCGGCGGGATCCAGCGCGCGCGGGACGCGGCCGGGGCCGTGCAGCATCGTGTATAGCAGCACGCCGAGTGCAAACACGTCCGCGGCGAAGCCGTCGGCCGACAAACGCTGGCCCGCGCGGCGCGGCCCGCCGCCGCAGCTCGGGCGGCGTGACCTGTGCGGTGCCGTACGAGGTCAGCCGCGGCGGGCGGCTGTCATCGTCGCCGCGCACAGCGTGTCCGTAGTCACAGAGCACCGCCGTCAGTACGGTATGCGCGTGCGGCGGGCTCCCCCTATGTTCCGGGCTCGTGCAGAGCTCCTCAGCGCGCGCTGCCTGCACGAGTACATTCTCCTCCTTGATATCCCCATGCGCGGTGTGGAGCACCGCGTGGAGGTGGTACACGGCGGCGGCGACCTGAGCAAATATCTGCCGCACGTGGCGCGGGTCGGGGACGGCGAGCCGCTGGCTGTTGTGCCGGACGGCCATGTGGCGGCGCACGACGGCCCAGGCCCAGACGTCGCCGGCGCCGGGGGAGACGCGGAGGCGATGGACGAGGCCTTGGCGGCGCGGGTTTACAAAGTTGAGCGAGTCCTCGTCGGCGGGCGGTTTTGTCGGATCGACGACGAGCGAGAGCCAGTCGCTCCCGACCACGTCTGTCGCGACGTAGTAGTTATCCTTATCCTGCCACGTGTCAAGGGCGTGCAGCAAGTTCGGGTGCGTGAGTTCCCGCCGCGCGAGTGCGCGCAGCAGCACGACTTCTCCATTGCGGCCGCGGCCGCGGTGGAGGGGGTCGTCGTCGCGGCGCTCGGTGTCGCGGTAGATGATCTTGACGGCGACGGGGTACCCCGACGCGGCGACGTGGCCGGCGACGACGGCGCCGTTGGTGCCGTAGCCGAGGATGCGGTCGATGTGGTAGGTGTCGAAGCGCGGGGAGGTGCGGAGCGCGCGGCGGACGACGCGGCGGGCTTTGATCGTGTTGGCGTCGTCGAAGACGGCGTCATGGGCGGCGTCTTCTAGCTCAAGCGCGTGGAGGGACGTCGGCCCGTCGTCGAGGGAGGCCGGCGGGATCTGCGCTGGCTGGGGCTTTGGTGCGGCGGGTGGCGCCGAGATTCCCCAGCTCGACGACGACGACGACGCTGTGGACCTGCTCGTGGAGCGGTGCGCCGTGCCTTCGCTGTCCGTGTCCATTAAAACCTCAAAGGACAGGTTGTTTCGTGGCGAAGCTGGCGGGGTTGAAGCAACCGCCGTCTCGTTTGGCGAGTGTGCCCGGTGGAAGGGTCGACCACCGGTGTTGGCAGGCGTGTGCATGCGCGAAGGCTCTGGAGGTGAGGCAGGCGGGGTGGAGGTCATGGCCGTAAACCACGACGAGTGCGAGAAGGATATGAGGGCAGCCGCTGGGGTTGTTGTTGTGGTCGCAGTTGCGGTACTTGCGGTTGCGGCGGTGTGGTGGTTGGTCCAGGAGGAATGCGCGGCCAGTCTCCGACGTGGGCACCAGCGGGGCGAGTTCCGCGAGGAGGAAGAGGACGAGGACGAGGAGGAGGAGGAGGAGGGTGAGTGGAAAAGGGAGACGGAGGAGACGGAGAGCACTGAGGAGGAGGACGACGATGGCGGCGGCGGCTGTGACCGCTGTGGCGGCGAAGCCATCGAGTGTTCTCTGTTTTTTCTTTCTTTTTTTTTCTTTTTTCTTCTTCTTGTTTCTTTTTGCGCTGGTGAAAAAAAAAGATGAGAGTGAGAGAGAGAGAGAGAGAGAGAGAGAGAGAGAGAGAGAGAGAGAGAGAGAGAGAGAGAGAGAGAGAGAGAGAGAGAGAGAGAGAGAGAGAGAGAGAGAGAGAGAGAGAGAGAGAAAGAGAAGTGACAGACGGACTCTTGCGCTCGCTTCCAGTGCGCGCTGGCGCTTTGAGGGTTTTGTTTTTGTGTTTGTTCGTGTTTTTGTTTGTTTTGTTTTTTTTTTTTTTGGAGTTCGTGCTTGCCTTCAGATTTTTGCGTCGTTCGCCAATGTCCTTGAGAAACCGGCTGCTTCGCTTCGAAGGAAAAAAATCTTCCCCGCTTTGTGTTTTTCTGTCTGTATTTTCCTGCGGCGGAACCCGGTTAGAAAAAGAACGAAAAAAACAAATAAAAAATAAAAACATTTCCGTCATGCCGTTTCCTTGTACCAATAAAATGATAAATAATCGATTACGGAACGAAAAGCGCGCTCACTTTTCCATCAATGAGCAAATGAGCAATGCGGGGGAGATTTTGTTCCGTCGCCCGCTTGGTCAAAAACAAACAAGAAGAGAATTTTGTTTTTGCTCCTTTTGTTTATATCCTTTGTCTGATTTGATGCATTGCTTGTGATGTTGACCTGCGCGATCCATCGGCCAACGGCCAACGGAGAGACGGGGGCAATTGACGCACACATACACACACATACACACACACAAACACACACACACACTCACACACACTCACACACACACAAACCCTTCCTCGACAGAGCCACTTCCCTCTTCGTCCCGCCCCTTTTTAACTCAAATCGTGGAGGAAGCACCCCCCTTCACCCCTTCTGCCCGTTTGGCGTTGTGAGCAAGCAAATGCTGATTGTTCAAGAAATGGAGGCGGGTGTTGGTGAGAGAAATGGCGGTGAAAACAGTCAAGCGCAAGTTGGCTGGAACAATCGCCCCCAACGCGCGGAAAGCGAACATGTTCGAGGTTTTTTTCTCGAATCTGTTCATACCAAAAAGGGAAGCAGAGTAGGCGGAAGTCAAGCTTCCGGGTCCGAAGCAAAGATCGAGGCTCCCGCGTGTCACGCCCGCGCTTTTAGACGGACGGACGGACGGATCCGCCCCCTGCGTCCTTCGCGTCTCCCGCGCGTCGTTCGTTCACTAGCCCAAGGCACGACCCTCCCAAATCGCTCCCCGCCCGGCCCCATCCCTTGTCAACACAAAAGCAATCCCGTGTTGCAGCGACCGAGGATTGGGAACGGCCCCTTTCCGACCGGACATTCTCTTTTGCCCCTCTCGGAGTTTCTCCTGCCGGGTTGGCTTTCTGCGCAAATTTTCATTGCTGAAAAGCAAGAGATGTCCTGGCACGCCACTAATTTGATTACCTGGGAATCCATTGTTCTGCTTTCCCCCCAACCCTTCTCTTCGTTTCTTTTTGGTAAATAACAAAATGCTGGCTCACAGCGCGCGCGCGCGAAAAAAAAAAAAAAAAACTTTTCCTCGTCCAAAAACATTGAGTATTTCGTGGCTGTCACTGGACAAACCTGATGTCTGGGGATCCGGAAAAAAAAAAAAAAAAAAAAAAGGCGAACCCATCGTCCGTCCCATCGGAGAAAGGACGGTGAAAGAGCCACGCAAGTCGCCGGAACAAAGCAGCGGAACCGAACGGTTTCGGTCGAAGCGACATTTAGCTTCGTGACAAGGACGGACCTTATGGGGGCTCCTGGTTCGCGTCAGGTGCATTGTGAGGGACGGACGGACGGACGGACGGGCGGGCGGAGCCGCCTCCGGCCCCGCGCTGAAGCCCAGTTCGCGTCTCCCGCACAGCGTGGTGGGAAAGAGAGGGACAGAGAGAGACAGAGAGAGAGTGTGTGTGTGTCTGTGTGAGAAAGTGAGAGAGACAGAGAGCGAGCGAGAGAGAGAGAGGGAGGAGGATCGAGGAGGAGGCGAAGAAGGGTTTTGTAGTTGACTGGCCAAGGCGGCAACCCCCGACCCCAAACCTTGGTGCCGAAGATGCTGCAATGTGTTGGGAGAAAGATCCCCAGTGTGCTTTGTTCCACCACTTCGGCAAAATTATTTGAGGTCATGCACTTTTTCTTTTTTTTTCGGTTGAATGTGTTATGACGTCTATGCAGGTAGTTTGAGGGTTTCTTCTTTTTGTTGCTGTTCTCTTTTGTTTGGGATGAGACTCTATACGGAGCAAGTAGTCGCAAAAAGTCGGATCATGAAGAGGAAAATGCCGCGCAGCGGTTGGGGTGAAGGAAGGATCGGGAGGATAATTGAGTGGCACAAAGGACGGGGGTTGAACACGCGAAATGGGAGGAAAGAATGCAAATGACCACAAGAAGGAGGTTAAAAAAAAAAAGAGAAAGAGTTCCGTTCTCGACCAAAGAAATAGAGAGGTACAAGCGGAAAGACAGGGCCCAGGACCTGTCCACGGCACAATAGGCCGGACGGTCAGACTGGAAGTCCCGCGATCCAAGGACCAGATTTCTTGGGGAAAATAGGAGGCGAAGTTGGAAAGGATGTGGGGGAGGGGTCGCGCCAGGCGTCTAGGTGGGGTGAAGGAGGGTCATGTTTCAGACCGCTACCGTTCGCCCTCGTCCAGTCGTCGGTTGGGCCACGGGGGGGAAAAGCATAGGGCAAGGCCCAGAAGCATTTCCGCCAAAGTAATATCCGATCGAAATGCTGAAGCCAGCTGTCGCTTCACCCGCGCATCCACGGGTGAGCCAGCACGTCCTCGAGCGACCACCGGTCCTCTGCGCGCACCATCGTCATCCCCTCGATAATCTCAACGCAGTCCCTCGGCACGCGCGGGTCGAGATCGCCCGCGATAGGCAGCTTCCCGCTTTTGGGGAACGCAACGTTGCCGCGCTTCGCGGCCGCGGCCTCCAGCAGCGCGGGGACTTTACCGGGTCCGTGGAGCAGCGTGAACAGCAGCACGCCAAGCGCAAACACGTCGGCGGCGAACCCGTCCGCGGGCTTGTCGCGGCGCTGCAGCTCGGGCGGTGTGACGTGGGCCGTGCCGTACGAAGCCAGCTGCGGGCGGGACCCGTCCTCGCCGCCGCGGACCGCGTGGCCAAAGTCGCAGACGCGGACGTCGAGGTGGTGGTGCGAGTGCGCGGGCATGTGGGCGTGGGCCGGCTCCGCGCACGGGACGGCGAACGACTGGACGAGGACGTTTTCTTCCTTGATGTCGCCGTGTGCGACGTTGGCGACGGTGTGGAGGTGGTGAACGGCCGCGACGGTCTTTTGAAAGATCTGACGGACGTGGCGCGGGTCGGCCAGCGGCGCCGCTGCGGCGGGCGCGCCGGGGTGGCGACGGGCAAAGGACTTGCCGATGTGGTGCTTCTGCGCGATCGACCAAGCCCAAATGTCGGCGGACCCGGGCGAGACGCGCAAGGTGTGCGTTGTCCCGCGGCGCGGGTTGTAAAAAGTGAGGAGGTCCTCCTGGGCGGGCGGCTGCGCCGGGTCGAAGAGCACCGAGAGCCAGTCGCTGCCAAAGAGCTCGGTCACCAGGTAAAAGTGCCGGTCGTCCTGCCAGGCGTCGTGGGCGTGGAGGAGGTTCGGGTGGGAGAAGGGCTCGGCGGCGAGGAGCTGGACGAGCTCGATCTCGCGCGGGAGCGCATCGTCGTGGGTGCGGGAGGCAGCGGCTGCAGAGGCGGCGGATTTGTAGATGAGTTTGATGGCGACGGGCTGGCCGGTGGCGGCGACGTGGCCGGCGACGACGGCGCCGTTGGAGCCGTAGCCGAGGATGCGGTCGACGCGGAAGGGGTCGAGGCGCGGGGAGGTGCGCAGAGCGTAGCGGACGGCCTTGCGGGCCTTGATGGTGTTGTGGTCGGTGAAGGCGGCGTCCGAGGCGGCGTCGGCGACGTCCAGGAGGCGCTGCGAGTCAGGTGCAATGGGGGCGTGGTACAGCTGGTGGTGGTCGACGTGGTGGTGGGTTTTAGGCGTGCTGTGGGCGTCTGCGGGAAGGTGCGGCATCTTTGGCGATGCAGGCGGGGTGGAGAGTGCGGTGGAGTAGCCCGAGTCGCCCCGCATCGAGGCGGCGTCGGTGGTGATGGTGGCGGGGCTCAGAAACATCTTTGCTGCTGTTGCGGCCGAGAAGGTATGTGCTGAGTGCAAGGGGGGCTGCTGGAGGGTTAACGCTTCGCGGACTTTGCAGGACAGCGGGCCGGTCGGGGCTTATTTATAAAACTGCCTGGTGGGACACGGACACGGACCTTGGCGCCGAGAGAGAGAGAGAGAGAGAGAGAGAGAGAGAGAGAGAGAGAGAGAGAGAGACGGAGAGGACAGGGACAGGGACAGACAGAAGTAAATAGAAAAAATGAAGGAATGAAGGAGGACAATGGATGATGGGACAGCACACACAGCCAAGCCCAATCATGAAAGGGCGGGAGGCAGCCAGAGCCTTTGGCGGGGAATTCGTGCAAGAGTTGATCCGTCCGCCCCGCCTGCCCCGATGGTGTCTGTCGGCCGGTCTTCTCGCTGCTCATCCGCCACTTGGAGCATCTCTCTTGATTACCAACAAACGATTCATTCGCCCTCATCTTGGAGGGGAGGGGAAAAATGAGGAAAAGTGCCTTCCCGCCAGTCTCCCGCCCAGTCTCGGCTGCATTCGAAATGCGGTCTCTGTTCTGTTTGACCACCGTTGCAGTCACCGACAGCCTTTGATGACGGAGGAGGCGGTCATACTGCAACTGGAAACGGACAAGATGAGAGAGACAAGGGCAATGGGCAACAGACAGAGCCACCACCTTGAATTTCGTTCCGTTTTCTTTTTTTTTCTTTTTTTTTTTTTGCAATGGGCGGGTTTGTGCCCCCCTCCGCGTCGTCCGTTTTTTCCCACTTGTTTTTTGCTGCCTGAGCCACACACGAGAGAAGAGGGCCATCCGACAGAGAGACAGACAGACAGACGGCTAGACAAGACCCCTCAACTGTTTGCGTAATCAGCCCGAGTCCACAAACAAACTGCACAGCAAGCAACAACCAGACAACCGAACAGCCAAGCAGCCAACAGCCAACAGCCAACAACAAACGCTTCCAAACCGGTCTGCGCTAACTCGAGAAATGCGGGTGGTAAGAGAGAAACCGCGGAGGTTTCAAGGTGGAAAAACAGAAAATCCGGCGACTGGCTCTCAAGCTTGCCTTGCAAGAACGAAGGCCCGATTTGAAATGAAAACGATGGTGGCAGAGACGGCATCCGTTGAGGCGCCTACCTGTCCATGTGAAAGCGAGCGGGTCCAAGTTCAGCGTTAAAGATGGACAGTGCCACATGACAATCGCGGTGGCACAGACCCGCGTTCCACCGAAAAAACTGGGCTTTCGATTGTATCGCTTGTCTCACCCTGCTGCACCCGACAATCAGGAACGCGAGAGGAGGGCTTTGGCGGGAGGGCTTAGGCGGCGCGTGTGGCGCCTCGAGGGCAGGCGTTGTCTGCGGACGCTCTCGAGGAGGGTGCACCCCCATGAACGGACGTCAAGAGCCCCACAAGAACCAATCGACTGCATTCCTGCTTCACTAAAATCGTTTAACGATCCCTTCGTACGCATCGGCTTGAGCCCAGCAGCCCCCCGATCGGATGCGTGGAGGATGGGCTGGACGAAATGGAACCGAATCGAAACAAGTACGACCGGCTATCGAAGCTGCAACTATGGACAAGTCAGGAGTTGTCGGAAGGAGAAAAGGTTACTTTTCGGGCCATCGGATCGCTTGTTTGGGCGCGATCGCGATCCAAGAAGTGGATTCTATTCAGTCGCCACTTAGGAAACACATCAGAAGCGGTCGGAAAAACAAAAGGTCAGGTGATGGTCCCGTTACAGTAAATCAAAACATCCGGAGTAGTTCCAGGCTCTGCTTCCGTCGGGTCAATTCCCTTCGTATGCAGCTCGACGCCGACACGCAAGGATCGCAGCCTTCTTCGGGACAGATCCAGGGGGGACGAATACGCTGCACAATCCAACGCAGGCGGCACTAGGCGAAAGGCCAATGTCCCGATTTTTGTGGTGGGGTATATGACGCGTTTTTTGCTCGAAACGCACCAACATAATCATCCAAATCTTTTGGGGAATGGGCTTCGAAATGAGCGGCAGTGCGTACTTTCGAAAGGTTAAACAATGATTCGAAAAATAACCCTGTTCCAGCGGACTGTTCCAAATGGATGGATGTAAGCCGCCTGGTCGCTCTGAAACTCGTGTCTCCGCAGTTCATGAACGAGTTTCGAACATGTCAAGAGGAGACAGACACAGCGCCGAAAGGAAAGAAGGAGGACGATGACGCGAAAATTCTCCGAATCCAATAAATACCCAAGCTCCCCCATCAACAAACCTCATCGACCAACTCTAAAGGTAAATTCGCCCGTACCAGCTTCCCACTTCGCTCCCTCTCCAGCCCAAACCGACGCCGTGGCAGTCCCATCCTCCCCGTGCTTCTCACTACCATTTTCGTGCCTAACAATCACTCACTCTCATCAAACCCACCACAGGATCATCTTTATAGTTCGTCTCTGCTTTTCGTTTCCTAAACGAGGCACACCTGTCAATGTGGATGATGAGACGAAGCCTCCACCCTGAGCGGGAAGTGCGATCTACCCTTTTGTAATTGACGGATTTCCTCGCTTGCGCGGGCTTCTTGTCTTTGTATCAGGGGATTTCGGTTGAAGACTGCCCCTCTCCCGCCCTTTTGCGGGGCGGGAGTAGGGAAGGGTGTGATGGCTCGTCTGACACATTTCCCTTTTTCCTGCTGTTCAGCTCTCTGTCTCTCTCTCTCTTCGCTTCCTCCGCCTGCACGCTATGAGGTCAAAATAAATCTTTGGACTGCAGGTCTGGTACTTGGCGCTCTGCACCCCGAATGATCTGTTTTGCACTTCACTGCACGTTTGGCCAGTTCTTCTGTTCCTATGTGTTCTTGATTTGATCACGATGAATAAATAATCTTGAGGGGCAACGGCTGCATTGTTTCGCTTGTTCTTTGGTGTTGGTGGAATGAAGACAACGTGAGCCGCGTCTCCCGCAAGGAATGAAGCGGAACGTGGACAAACAAACTGAACTCCGCGATGGCCCTTTCCCGCATGCCGTCGGAATCCAACGTCCTGTTCCGTTCACCCCTCGTCGAGCCCTACATCATCTCCGCCAGCAACTACGGACTCCGTTGCACGTCCGCCGTCGCGTCCTCCGCCGATCCGCCACCCGCGACATCGTCCACATCCGTCGCGATCGCCGAGGGCACGCTTCTCCTCCGCGAACGGCCCGTGCTGGGATGGCCACGCGGATCGTACAGCACCGACTTGCTGGTCCCGCGGCTGCTCGTCAAGCACCGCGAGGCGCTGCGGAGATCACAAGAGGATCCGCCGACGTCGTCGCTCACAACTCTCTTCCCTAGAAACGTCGCCGCTGAGGTCCCAGCGGGCCGTGCGGCCCAGATCACCGACACATACGTCGCCGGCGTGATCGCGCGGGTCCTTGAGTTGGAGAGTGCGAACGATCCAGAACCTGCGATCGATCGGTTGGCCGCTGCCTTGTCGCTGTCGGACCCCTCACCCGTCGCCGCTGGCAGGGCACCGCCATCCCTCCCGCCTCCGACCCGCGACGACGTCCTCTGGGCCACCTTCGTCCTCGACTTCAACTCCTTCCCCTCAGGGCTCAACCTCTTCCTCTCCCTCGTCAACCACTCCTGCGACCCCAACTGCAAAGTCGTCGAAGACGACCCCTCCCCGTCACCGCCAGCCAGCACCACCTCCAACCGGGATCCCGAAACCGCCCGCGCGCCAACCTACACCCTCTTCGCTCTCCGCCCCATCGCCCCCGGCGCCCCGCTCTCCATCAGCTACCTCGACCTCGACCGCGACGTCTCCCTCGCCGCCGACCGCCGCCGGTACCTCGAGGAGCACTACCTCTTCTTCTGCACCTGCACCGCGTGCGGGACCCGCTCGGACGCCGACCCCACCAGCGGCGAGCCGCCGCGCGGCGAGGACTATCTGTGCGGCGGGTGTGGTTCGGGGCGCGTCGACGCCGTCGCGGGGGGGCCGTGCGATACTTGCGGGGCGACGATGAGCGCGCGGGAGATGGAGAAGCGGGAGGATAGGGTGTTTGCGATTGTGAGGCGGACGAGGGTGCTGGTGGAGAGGGTGGTTGCGGCGGTCGGGCGGCTGGAGGACGAAAGGGGTAAGGAGGAGGGGAAGGCAGAGGAGGAGGAGGAGGACGCGGGCCAGGGCGGCGGGAGGGTGCGCTTCGCGGCGCGGGCCGAGACGGCGGTGGAGGAGCTGGCGCGGCTCGTTCCGGAGCTGGAGGCGCTTGGGGTCGCGGCGGAGGCGGTGGTGTACTCGAAGGCGCCGCACCGGCATGTTTTGTTTCGGCCGATTGACTTTTGTGTTGCGGAGGGACGGGAGGCGCTTGCGAAGCACGGGCGGGGTGAGGTGCGGGCTGTGGGAGCGGCGAGGAGGAGCAAGAAGGCAAACAAGCCGATCAAAGCAAAGAGAGAGGGTTAGGAAAGCTGGGTTCCCCTCAGCCCCCGTAAACTTGTCGCTGAGGAGACATGTCAGCCGAGGCTGCGGCGATGGCGGCGCTCACACTGGAGGAGGACCCGGCGATCGGCAAGCTACGCGATCTGCTGAACCGCAAGATGCGCGTCATGATCGCGGACGGCCGCGTTTTTGTTGGCATCTTTATGTGCATCGACAAGGGCCTCAACATGGTGTTATCGGGAGCAGAGGAGTATACAGCTGGTCGGTCGGTGCTATGGAAAAAACTCGTCTTTGATCTCACCCCGCACTCGTTTCCAACTCCATCGTCAATCATCAGACGAAAGACGGTTCGCCGGACTGGTGATGATACCCGGAAAGTACATTGTGCGAGCGGAGGCAGAGGATTACGAGGCCTCTGATGTTTATTCGTAATATTTACTGCACCCGTTCAATATATCCTTGGCTGGGCCTCCCAACGACAAATCCCGATGAACCCCCTCAAAAAGCCTCCTCCCGCCGGTTCGTTAGATACAGGTCCGTAACGCTCCTAGCCGACCGTCCTGACCACGGACGCTGGGCTTTTGCTGGAACCTCCAGTCCTTTTTCGCATATTTCAATCCCGCCGTTCGCAGCCGCATTTGCGCCCCCAACAGGCGCTTCCGCTTGCAGTTGGACCGCGCCATTTTTAAGGGCTTGTTCGTGGAAGCCCCTTGCGCGGTTGAGCTCCTCGTCAAGGAAAATATTGAACGTTTCCGGGTCTTTAGTGATGTCCGTTTGATCAGAGGTGGTTAGAGGAGATTCCATGAGCAGCACGCAACGCAAAATTGGTGGTGAAGGGGAGCAGAGGATGTACCGTTGGATCTCCCGGTCGTGGAAAGGCTGACCCAGTTGTCAGCGTACTCGTCAAAGTCCAGCGCCATCGTCCACTTGACCAAAAAATCGTGGTCCAGCGACGACTCGAGCTCCGAGATAGCCAGCAGCAGCGCATTCTCCTCGTCTTCGGCGGCGGCGGCCGCTGCGATCTTTCCCAGCGGCAGGCCGTGGGGGGGTACCGCGGGATCTCGCTTTGAAGGGTGCGGGTCGCTTTGCTCGCTCGGTTGCGGAGTCGCTACCGTCGCCGCGGGGTTGGTGGGAACACTTGCGGAATCCTTCTCGGAGCCGCCGTGAAAGTCGGCATGGCCGTTGTTGCGCTCGGCCGCGTCTTTGCCCTGAACGTAGCTGTGTCGAGTGAATTGTTCAGCCGTCGTCGACCGGTTTTTCGTCAAAAAAAGGCCACTTCACATTTTTCGTAGCCACTCCAGCCGCCGCATCTTTCGGAGTTTCTGCACCTCATCGCGCCGTCGAAGCTTGGCGTGGTGGAACGGAATCGGCTTTGTCGTTGAGTACGTTACTTCATCGAATATGAATGCGCCGTCGCGAGCGGGCCGGTTTGCGACGGGGCGCCAGCCGTTGTTTTCGCGCCTCTGGTACCAGCCGCCTTTGGCAAGTTAAAGTTTTCAGACTAGTGAGAGCTTCTTGCAACAGCAGTACGATACCGTTTTCAGGGCCGTTCGGTGGCAGCGGACCAATTTTCGAAAACAGTATTCGTGGAGGCGGCGCCTTTGCCGACTCTTGGGTGTAGTCGCGCGGACTGAACGCATTCATGTCAACCAGGTTCTGGTGGATAAAGATTTTGTAGTAAATGGTCGGTGGGAATGTTGTCTGCATGAGCGGAGTTAGCGGAAGGATTGACAATTGTTGGCTGCTATTACTCCGCCCAGCCGAAACCGAACGTGAATTCCGGACGCAGAGTCTATCAGCTTGGCTTCGTTCGGGTTGACAAATTTGAGGAGCTTCCCGGGATCGCCTCGCTCTCTGAAGCGAATCAAATCTCTGTAGAATCGAAATATCTTGACCGACTGGAGGGATTTTCCAATTAATTGTAAACTCCGCTCATATTCGAAATTCAGCAGTACATACTTACATAGTAACTTCTCCACGCTTTTTGTATCATCAGCGCCGCTGTAGCAAGCGTCTTCTTGGTCATTTCAGCTCTTTGTGCCCGTCTGAGCATCGCGAGCCTCGTTCCGTCCAACAGCTGTCGATTCTCAAGCACCTCCCCCTCCATCCCGTCCATCTCCGTCAAATCGCCCAGCTTGGCACGTTCCTTGCGCAACTGCTCCTTCCGAACAATCTCCAGGACGCGCACATACGGCACCCGCACCATAAACATCCTCATAATCGACTGAATCTTGACCGCGCAAAAGTGCGGGAACGTCGGCGCCTGCCCGTCCACCCACGGCACCCTCTCGCAGAACCGCCGGAACTTTTGGATCATCCGCTCCTGCAGCGAGAGGTCGCGCACCGACGGCATCGACGCGGCCAGCCTGACCGCGGACGCGGCGCCCCCAGCCGCAGCCGCACCGTCGGATGCTGCCGCTGCAGCTGCGGCCGTCTTCCCGCGCCGGTCAGCGGCTGCGACGACCAACCTCGCGCGGGCCGCAGACGACGCGCGGCCTGTCTCGCCAGATCGGACGGTCTGCCCCGCCTCGGAGGCGGTCATGCGGGCGTGGCGGACGGCGACGTACTTTCGTCGAGTGGTCCAGCCGCGGTAGGCGCACTGGACAACGAGGGCTGCGGCGGAGCGGGCGAGCTGATCGCGGAGGACGGCTTCGTCGCGCGCTTTTTGGAGGTCGAGTTGCTGCTGGTGGAGCTGCTCCTTGGTGGCGGGGCCGGCGGCGGCGGAGGGCGCGCCGGGGACGGCGAGGTTTGCGCCGTGGGGTGCGTTTGAGGTCGATGCGGGGTGATCGCGGCGCTGTCGGTTGCTTGGGAACAGCGCGGAGGACGGACGGGAAACGGGGATGTATGCGGTCGAAGTGGCTGGGATGTAGCCGGATTGAGAGACAGTCTGAATCAGTGGGATGTTTTCCATCGACTCGTCATCGAGTATGATCGTCTGCCGCCTTATCGCCATCTGTGCTCGCTGTTAGGTCGGTGTTTTGTGGTTGAGGCGAGCTTGAAAACGCCTCACCATCCGTGCTTCTTTGGACACTCGAAGCAATCGCTCGAACCGATCGTTCGGAAACTCGACCGTCTCGAGCAGCTCAAAAGGGTCGAATCCGCATAGCTGAGTGATGATCGCCAAGTTGCGCGCCTTTGCAAGGACATTCATGATCGACGACGGCCCATCGCCGCCACCGTCCAGGGGAGGTGAAGATGACATGCTGGTTAGGCAGTGGTAAAGTTTGTCAGAGACCAACGAATGTCGGAAAACCGCGAAGACGAGGTCGGCCCGACGACGGAGACTGAACAAGTTGATGGTAGGGTGCACCACGAGGAGCCACGGTCCGATCAGTTAAAGGAGCAGCCAGAAGATCAAGCTCCTCCGTCAGTTGAGCAACCGCTGGGTCAGGACCCGGGGGGATCGACATCGCAGGATCGATCAACAGCTGAGTCTGAAGGCCCGCCTGCTAGCCAGGAACAAGGTCCATCGGGCAACATGGAGGAGCTCAGCCAGGAGATCGCAAGCACGAACGATGAAGCGAGACAACCCACCGACGAGTCAGGCCCACCTCGCGCTACCGGAGATCAGATCGCGGAGGGGCTGGTGGCGGAGGGGCCGGTGGCCGCCGCGGTGGATTTAGAAGCAGAAGCACAACCGACAGATCGCGTGGCCGACCACACAGACAATCCGGCAACGCTTGGTTCACAGCTGGAGAGCATTCCTGCCGCGGTGACGGACGCTGTTGATAACATGCAGAATGATGCGATTCACGCTCATAGCGACGGCAAACCCCGAGAAGAAGATACAGGGAAGACTCTTGAGCTTTTGCCACCATTACCGGCTCAGGCAGTGGAGTCCAAGAGTGAGGAAGTGGTCGTTGAAGGGACTGTTGCGCGACCCGCCTTTGAAAACGCAGAAGGAGCCAGTCCTACAGCCGCACCTCCAAACCAAGGGGCAGCGCTCAACCAGCAACAGCCGCTTTCTAGACCTCTCGGACCAGATGAGATTGCCACAGATCTGTCCCAGTGGTACCGGAAAAGGTATCTCGGTGGATTTCGAAACAAGAAAACCGGAGTAGAGTACTTTCACGCGTTCTCGCAAACACCAACTGCTCAAGAGATCAAAGATGCTGTAAGACCGCACCACGTGTGTTTAGATTCTCTTACTTCCTCCTTTAGAAAGCTGCACCGAAATTTCACCGCGATACTCAAACGAAATACTTGCGAAACCGGTTGGCGCAATCGAAACGCGACGAAGCGACTCAAATGGTGCGTCCTCTAAGAAACTTTGCTCTCTAACAACCTTTTCCAGGAAAAGCCGGGACTTCACATTTCGTCCGAAGACGACTACTTCATTGCGGCAAGACCATATTTTTCAGCGGAAGATCATCACCGAATGATTGTCCAAAAGGTGAGCGAGGTTTGGTTCCATCGAATAGTTCTTGGCTCACTGTGGAGGCAGGTGACCGTCATTCAATGTTTCGTGAGAAAATGTCTGGCAATCCAGTTGGCGAAGCAGCTGCGCATCGAGAGGGATTTGCGAATCAAAGCCATGGCAGCAGTAAGGGATCGCAGGCAAACACACATACCTTATCTCTGTTGTTATAGAAAGAACAGCGGCGAAAGCGCCTCGCCGAGAAGAAGCGCAAAAAAGAAATTGAGAGCCGCCTTCACCCAAAGTCCACAAAAGACTTCGATATTTTGTACAACGGTCTTGAAAGTGAGCGGCAAATTGTGTGTTTGATATATTGACCTTCCGCTACAAAAAGATTGGCGGCTGCAAGAAACGGAAAAAATCAACAATGCGAACTACTCAGAGCCTGCGAGGCTGGCAGCCCTTGCAGATTTGATGGACCAAGAGGCTGTGCTTATTCAAAAGATTGACAAATTGCGATCCGTTGCCTCCGAGGAGAATCGTGAACGGAGAATTGTAAAGCTTCTCGAGAAGGTAAGGAAAAGACCTCGAAATCATTGGATCTGATATTGCCCTGTTCACTGCAGATGGCCTCGCCAAAACGTTGGCCGGTGTACAAGGGTGGGGTTGTTCTCGTCGACACTCCAAATACAATTAGAGCAAGAGAGTTGCGTGATTTGTTCCATGCGCTCAATGTTGCAATACTGTCGGTCGACGAAAGGCTCCAAATTTTACTGCATGTAAAGTATACCGTGAAGGTGAGACAGTTTCTGGGTACTCCGAAATCTCAACTGCCTCAGGAATTCGACTGCAACCTTACACGAGAAATTGTAGAGCTTATTGATCGGGAGGGCGATCTCGTCAGTCGTGGACGCGATCCTAAAAGCCTTGAAGGTACACCCCCGTCGTTTATTTTGGACAGGAATAAATGTGCGTGTAGGGCTCCGAAAGCGTATCAGCAATCTCTTTCTCCACTTCATTGAGACGCCGGAATTCAACCCGGAGGCCGCGCTTTATCAAAAGGTACATAATGTTGCACATATGTTGAATGCATTTTAATTTCTTTCAAAACAGTTCCCCGAAGCCGGCCAGTCCTGGAAACGAGATCAAGCGGTCTACTACTGCCGAGGGTGCACGAAGTACCTCCCCTCCACCGACTTTTACCTCTCGACCACAATGAAGCATCTCGGACGCTGCAAAAGCTGCACGATCCGCGAGAACCTCGCGACAAAACGCCAAGACGACGGCGCCTACGCCGAGATGCTCCACTCCGTCCGCGCTGCCGAAGCCGCGCGGCGGGCCGCGGCCGCCGCGAAAGAGGGCGAGGACGGCGTCGCCGAGGACCCGCACTACAACGCTATGAACCTGATGCAGGAGGCGGATATGCGTCACCTCGTCGAAAGCATTTGGGGGCGGCAGTCGTGCATCGGGGGCGGCCGCAACTTGGAGGACCTCGTGCTGGTGAGGTGGGACGCTGCGTACGAGCTGACGCCGTGGAATTGCCTCCTGCTTACGCGGGCGGAAGCTGATCGGCATGAGGCTGGTGTGGGAGGAGAACACGGCGTCGACCCGGAAGAGCTTTACACTGATGACTTTGTGCGGAGTATCAGAGGCCGCCATTTGGCCGGACGACGTTACTTTTCGCAGCTCCCCGCGATGGAAAAGTACATCGCGAGGAAGTATGTGGAAGATGCCTCTGGGAAGTTGGTTCCTATCAGCCGAAAACTGAAGATCCGCTGAAATGATTGGCGTGCTAAAGTTCCTCTCCCTCGTTAATGCCCATTTTCGCCAGTGACGGCACTTGGCCAGCTTTCGTCATTCGCACTGCGATGAAGGATCACAACTTTTGTTGGAAGCGTTTGCGACAATATTAATTGAAGCAATCACCTTTTCTGGCTCTGTGATTACTATAATTTAAGCCGCGATTCAAATGATTAACCTATGTTTTGTCATAGCGCCATAGAAACGCGAATCCACCAGCAAATTAATTTTTCCGCTCGAAATGGATGCAGCCAACGCGACGGTTGGATCGATCTCTGCTACTGTCTCGTCTCCAACCCAAACGACCAGCAGCACGCAAGTCCCTTCACCGTCGCAACCACCAGCAGGATATGTGGCAGGTGCAGCTCCGATCGATGTGGGCCTTATGTCCAGCGCTTTTGCAATCGCCTCCCTCCTCTTTCTCTTTATGTCGTGGAAGCTCGTTACTTCCGTCATCGCCACGGCGCGATCTTCCGGCAGAACTCGCTCGAATTTCAGCGGCGGCGATCATGGTTTTGTCATCGTGGCGTTTTGTGCGAGCGCGTGCAACGAGTTCAAGTCTGCCGTTGCTCTTACCTACGCGGTCACGTTCTGGCTGGAGCCGCGTTTCCGATATTTCTGCGTCAATTTTGTGCTGTACTTTTCGATGGCGCTGCTCTACTTTTTGTACGAACGTCGCCTGGCGCTGCTGTTTGCAAACACGAATAGGATCGCGTCGCTCGTGTTTGGGCTGCTGCTGAAGTTCCTTCTTTTATTCTACATCGTTATCGCCATCGTCGTGACCGTCTATTTCATGTCATACGCGAAGCATACGGCAAGCGGTGGCTATACCTCGGCCCCACCTCAGGCGTGGTACTTGCGATCGACAATCTACGCCGCAGACATTGCCATCGGTGTTGTCATTCTCTCCGGCACGTTTGTTGCTCTGCTTGCCATCCTGCAGACACATAGAGATCACAGCTCGCAAAAGACGCCCTTCTTCAAAGTGGTGCTCGGATCAGACTGCCTCAAATTCATCTTTATCGCCGCCATCGAAGCTTACAAGCTTGCGAATGCGTCGGATCCGGCTAACCTTCTTGGTGCCCTACCCACGGGGAACAACGGGTTCCAACATTTGATCGACAACGTGAAGATGGCTTTGATGACGGCAAGCCTATTTGCGCCGGTTGTCGTGGTGAAGATTGTCGAAACCACGAGCTTGCACAAGGCAAAATCATCCAATGGCCTCTCTGGTGGACTTTCTCTCAGTTAGGCTCGATTTGATCCCAGTGGACGGAAATGTTCCATTAAACCTGTGCCGGACGCAAAATACACTGAAAATAGGTCAAATACTTGAAACTTCTTCGTACTATGTTTCCTTTATGCAAGTTGAGCCGACATCATCCATTCAGGACGCACGTCGATTGGGTCGTCATGATGAAATTGAATGCGGTTTTCTTAACCTAAGTACGAAGCACTTCTGTATCGGCCTAAATCAAACACCAGTCTTTTGCGCATGGCTGATTTCTGCCAAACCGTGAATAAATAACACTGGAACAACTGATTTACTATAAAGTTTTACTACTTTGGAATAGGGCAGTTCTTAACCTTCGGGCAAACTTCATCATAACACCGAACTAGTCAAATCCACCAACCTCAAATCCACCAACGGTTCCCACAACGAGAACCTCCCGCTGTCAACTGTCAATTTTGTCGTTTGAGATAGTAGAGTCGAGACTGGCCAAATGCCTGTCAATTCTTCATAAAATTGCTGATAAACCCCCTCACAACGGACCAAAAAAAAGTAAAACAAAAAACACTTGCAAACACGGGCGGATACCATCAAAATGTCGTCGACGACTTCCACCCTATCATCAGAGCCTTCAGCGTCGCCGACTCAAGCTCCTGTCGCCGTTGGCTTTGTCGCAGGGGCAGCCAAGATAGACGTTGGCCTCGTGTCACTCGCGTTTTCCATGGCGTCTCTTCTTCTCATTGGCGGATACGGCTCGTCCCCGCCGCAAGCCTGGTACCTCAAACTGATCCTCTACGTTGCCGACGTGTCTATCGACACCGTGATTCTTTGCGGCACGTTCGTGGCGCTGCTCGAGATTCTGCAGGCGCAAACGGCGATCGGTTCAAGGGGAAAGCCCATCTTCCAAGCGATTCTGGGTTCAGACTGCTTCAGATTCTTGATCATCGCGGCAATCGAAGCGTACAAGCTTGCCAATACCACCGACCCCACTGCCCTCTTGGGCACGCTGCCGACCGGGAACACGGGGTTCCAGCACGTCATCGACAACTTGAAGGTGATCCTGATGACGGCCGACTTGTTCGCTCCGGCTGCCGTTGCAAAAGTTGTGGTGTCCGTCAATTCCAACTCGCCAAGCAAATCGGATTCGCGCAACGGTCCCTCCAGCGCCAACGTTACGGTTACGGCTCCGGGGCCTTCTTTGAAGGCAGACTCCGCGGCATAGGTTGCAAGTAGTCGGACAGCATCAAATTCACATGACGAAAGACAATGAGGTTCCAGCGAATAGACTAATCTAGAAAAGAATAAACCCGGTCCCGCAATATGATGGGCAGCAAGGACTGGCAATTTTCCTTCTACCTTAGAATCTATGGGCTAACTTTGAAACAGAAGGCGGCAAGGAGTGCGCCCGCTGAAAATGGAGCGGCTGCATCATCAGAAACGAAATAAAGGAGGTGTCAAAAGGAGTGAGGCAAATGAAACTTCCCCCAAAGTAACGAGCGAAGGCCCACAAACGACAAACTCGACGCGTTTGAAAGTCAGAGTTCGGTCCTTGCCCCAGTCGCATCAGTAACGCCTACTTTCTCCTTTCGCCCCCTCAAACTCCTCCGAATTTCATCCGACACCCGCTCCCACTCGACCAGCTTGTCGCAATTCGGCATCGGCATCGCCTGAGCCTTCTTTAACCTCTCTTCGTGCACGCCAAACAATGTGTACGCCCCCGCAATGTGCTGGCTCCTGTACTGCCTCTCCCGCGAACACATGTGGCGTAGGTTGTTGAGCACGTGGGATTCGACCAGGTTGTCGAGGGCCTCCACTCGGCGTGGAGAGGTGTCGTACTTTTTCGACGTCCACTCAGTGGGAGAGACAAAGTACGCAACATTGTGGTTTGGGGTGCTGCGAGGGAGGCTGTACGTGCGAGTGCGTTCGAAAGAAAAGGTCGCTGCGTTATTGGTTGAGTCGCCAATGAAGCTGGAGAATATGGAGAAGGCGAAAATCATGAGGAAGGGGAGGAATTGCAGGAGCTGGGTGGTGACGGGGACGGCTTGTTGGTTTTGGGCGTGTTGGTGTTGACGCCTTTGGAAGGCGGGGTTTTGCTGGAAACGGAACTGGCGACGGAAGTGGGGGCCGGCGCTAAAGTGAATTCCTGGCGACGTCGGGAAAAGAATCAGCAGTCATATTTATCGAAAGCGGCCCGGCTGACACACCTCCACCGCCCCCAAGATCGGCGAAGAACATGTTGAAGAGATCTTCCGGGCTGATCTCCTCGCCAAAGCCACCACGTTGGAACGCGGCACTCGGCCCGCCTCCGCTGGTGCTGGCCGCAGATCGTCCCGCCGATGACTCAGGGTCGATACCAAATCGGTCGTACTGCTCCTTCTTCCGCTCATCACCAAGCACAGCGAAGGCATGGCCGATCGCCTTGAAAGCCTCGTCAGTTCCTGGTGCGCCACACTTATCAGGGTGGAACTGGAGCGCCAGCTGGGGTGACAAGGAAGCTGAGTAAGACGATGGAAGCACGATCAAAGCAGCACCACGTCCTTCACCTTGCGGTACGCTTTTTTGATATCGGAGTCAGAGCACCCCTTTTCGAGGCCCAAAATGCCGTACAGATCGCCTTTCGCTTTGACCCCCTGAATCCGTTTGATTCCTTCGACTTGATCTGGGGTGTACGGTCTGGAAGGCGCTGCTTCTGCTGCGTTCGAACTTGACGAGGAAGAGGTCGAAGAGGAAGAAGAGGACGCGGCAGGTCTTGGAGCAGATGAAGATGATGATGACGATGATGAAGAAGAGGAGGAAGAGGATGATCCATTTCGTGGCGCTGCTGACGCTGTCCCCGAGTTTCGCGCCTTTTCAAGAGTTTCAAGCTGCCAAATTGGAAACAATCAAAGGAGCGATCAGCCTTGCCCATCGCAAAGATCCGCGATCTGAGGCCTTAAACCAGACTAAAGGCCGACACTCAAGAAACCCTTTGTAGATCAAACACAAGGTAACGTACCCAGCTGTAGCCATCAGGTGATTCGGCCAGGGTCAGGCTCTTCTTTGCAAACTTGATGGCCCCATCGACATCGCCCGCTTCAAACTTTTTCTTCGACACGTCCAAGCATCGCAGTGCCTCGTCGCGATTCGCGTTGCTGGTGCTGCTGCTGCTGCTGCTCATTATGCGATCGGTTGCAGGGCTGGCGGCGGGCGCGGATCTAACGCAAATTAATTGTTCGTTGTGGGTTGACAAGTGGGCAACGTGTACTTTCCCCAAAACGACCACTCGACAAGTTCCAATGTGCGGTGTGTAATATCTCCAAAACTCTGTTACCCAGACCGCGCTCCCAGCTACCACCTTCGGCCAGCCACCCCCAGCCACCCCACTTCTCCTCAATTCAACTATCACCCTTTCTCTCTTTCTTCTTCGCTCCCAAGTACTTCATTTTCCAAGTGCTGCTGAGCTCGGTCCCCCAGCGCCCCCTCGAGTTTCCACTGTTTTCTGA
The DNA here is from genome assembly GCA_025765615.1 of Zopfochytrium polystomum. Taxonomy (NCBI): domain Eukaryota; kingdom Fungi; phylum Chytridiomycota; class Chytridiomycetes; order Chytridiales; family Chytridiaceae; genus Zopfochytrium; species Zopfochytrium polystomum. Next base: position 59,319 of record JAIVFJ010000193.1, on the reverse strand, counting down.
AAGGTCGCAACCCAATGCGACAGTGTGGCTGGCTCTCTCAGCTGTCCCCGGTGACGTCATCACTCGGCATGTGGAGGCCGAGTTGGGCCGACACAGAAAATTTGAGAAAAACAAAACCAGAGAAAAAATCTCCTTCCAACCCCATGGCGTCCAACCTTCCCTCTAAGTACCAGGCCGTCGCGCGCGACATCCAGGCCATCCTCAAGAAGCCCGAGTGGGACGACGGCTCGCTCGGCCCCGTCCTGGGTGAGTCTCCCTACTACCCGCCTATGCATTCGTCCATCGATTGTTTGGTCGCGATATGGGTTGGAATCCTCAGCTCGCTGATCCGATCTCGCGTTTCGCGTCCCGCTTTCCCCCGATCCCCCAACAGTCCGCCTGGCTTGGCATGCCTCGGGCACCTACTCCAAGCACGATGGCTCCGGCGGCTCCAACGGCGCCACGATGCGCTTCAAGCCAGAATCCACTGACGGCGCGAACGCAGGTCTGGAGAAGGCGCGGTAAGGATGCCAACAACCACTCTTCAGAATCAGATCGAAGTCGGAGACTGAAAATTGTCGAATGATCCGTCCCACCCCAGCGCCTTCTTGGAACCCATCAAACAGAAGCACCCTTGGATCTCCTACGCTGATCTGTGGACCCTTGCCGGAGTCGTTGCCATCGCTGCCATGGGAGGACCCCTCGTTCCGTGGACCCCTGGTTTGTTGACTTTGTCCGACAGAGTTGACCTCCGAATGCTGATCTTCTCTCGAGGCCGCACCGACAAGGACCCCAAAACTGTCACCACCAAGGAGATTCCTCCTAACGGCAGGCTTCCGGACGCTTCACAAGGCGCACAGCACATTCGGGACGTCTTCTACCGCATGGGCTTCAACGACAAAGACATCGTCGCGCTTTCCGGTGCTCACACTTTGGGTCGATGCCACACCGATCGCAGCGGCTACAGCGGACGTGAGCTTCAGTTTGATTTATTGTAAAGTTTGGCCGTCCCTTTAACGCTTACTTTTTTCAGCGTGGACCAACACCCCCGACCGTTTCTCCAACCAGTACTTCAAGCTCTTGACGACGGTGGAGTGGAAGAAGAAGAAATGGGACGGACCGGAACAATACGCGGACCCTGACGATGAACTGATGATGCTTCCCACCGACATGGCGCTCATCTGGGACCCCAAGTTCAAGCCGATTGTCGAGCTGTACGCCAAGGATAAAGATGCCTTTTACAAAGGTTCGTGTTGGTGATTTGTGCTGCGTTGCTCTCCTTGCACTTACTCATTATTTAACCTCCTTGAAGACTTTGCCTCTGCATTCTCGAAGCTTCTTGATCTCGGTGTCAAGCGTTCGGCTGGCTCCAAGCTGTGAAGCTGGGTCTGATTGAAAAGGAGTATGTAATAAAGCACGGTCCAATGAAATTGGGAGATTGGGCGACTGGTCGAAAACTTTCGGCTAATTCTTTTGGGAGGTGCGCCAGCATCTTCCCACGACGTCCTACTTCGAGCTTGAGGCTGCGTGCCTGCAGTTCCGGCAATCCACAGTGGAGTGCGGATTTGAGCTCGAAGGGATGTCAGAAATCCGTAGCATCCCCGTTTGTGCAGTGATCGCGTCTTGCCCAGATGATCGTTTATCGTGTCAGACAACTGCATGGTACCAACGACGGCCAATCTGTATATTGAACAGCACAGGCCTTTCCCCACGGGCTTGGCTTAGCGAAGATTATGGACGATCGTCCAAACAACGAGGGACAAGAACGAACGTTTATTAAATTAGACTTAGGGCCCACTTCATTTCAATCCGCTGCAAACTTTCTCGCCAGCACATCAACGAGCCGTTGGATCTGAGCGGTTAAGTTTGTGATGCGACTATTTCCGGAATCTCAGCTACGGCTGCTGAGCATCACTGGCCACGGCATCTGCACCATCCAAGCCGCGATGCCGTGTTGAAGGGGGATATTTTGCAGCATTCAATGCTATGCCATCCTTGCGAAGACTCCCTGCACGCTGCCAACGCGATTCTTTGTTACGCTTTTGCAATATTAGCGATTGTTTCATGCGCTTGATTATCTGAATGTTGCGATATCTGAATGTTGCGATGGGTCGGTTTCGCAGAGGAAATCTTTCCTCCCTTCGGACCTCCGAGGTTTGTCAGCACGCACCTTCCTTGGATATGGCCGCAGCAGCAGCCAAAGCCGGCCTGGCGGCACTCCAGGTCGCGGCTATCGGCACGATGGCGGCTGCACAGCTCGTACTAACTCGGCTGCTGGTCCGCGTGCTTGGCAGCCCCTGGCGGTCTCTGCTAGTAAGCTCCTTCGCCGAACTGCCAGGTATGTGGAGCAAAAAGAGAATTGATCGTCGACCTAAATACCTCCTTGCATGTTTATATCGACAACGATCAGGCTCAATCCTCCTTTTCAACGAAGTAGGCCTGGCGGCGGTTCGCCTTCTCGCTCGATCGAGTGAGACATGGACGGAAGCACTTGCGTCATATTTACCCATTCCATCTCTCTGCCGCAGATTGCTTCAGCGTCGTATTGTCGCTCATCCCCAACGCTTGTCGTCTGGCGTGCATTCTGACATGGCTGAGAAGCCATCGTTTGACTCAAGCACCGATCGAGCAAGCTGCGCAATCGTTCGCAAAGAAAATCAAGCGGACTGAGTCGGTCCAAGAAGAAGAGATCGTCGCACCATGAGCACTTTCGTGAGGAATTTTCCGATTTCACCCACTGCTGATTTGCTAAGAGACCTCATTTACCAGAGTCTCCTTCTTCACGGAGACGGTCTTCCCAATAAGCGTTCCTTGGAACATCGATCACATCAAAAACGGTAGGTCTCGCACTAAAACGGAATGATTTGACCTTGAGACGGCTCCGATGGCAGTTTTGTATGTGTCCCACGATGAGCTACGGAATGCTGGCGGTGAAACGTCGACGCAGCTGCTCCAGCTGGATATCTTTAGGAAATCAACGGGATACAGAGGACGACCTGTGATGGTGCGTTTGGATCATTTTTTCATCAAGACTGTCAAAACCGACCGTCATCCCTTTTGAATAACCAGATTCGCATTCACTGGATCATCGTCAACATCTACCACCGTTTCTCACCCGCCGTCGGCCTCTTCGAAATCCTCTGCGACTGCAAAAAGGCGCTGCGATGGGTCCGCCGCAACGCCCAAATCCACGGGGGTGACCCGTCCTTCGTCGCAGTGTCATGCTCGTCTTCGGGCGCCCACCTCGCCACCCTCCTCGCGTTTACGCAGAACGACCCCGTCTTCCAGCGCGGCTGGGAAGACGTCGACACCTCCGTGCAGCTGTGCATCCCGCTCTATGCGCCGTTCGACGCCCTCGGATCCGGCCAGCTGCGCAAGCGGCTGGTGCAGATGTCCGACAAGGAGTCTGTGCGGAAGACGGGGCGGAGCGTGGCGGGGTGGGCGGATCCGCTGACGGTGCTCAGGGCCGTGCCGTTGGAGGCGCGGGGCGCGCTCCCGCCTTTTTTTGTCGTGCATGGTGCTGCGGATACGCTTGTGCCTGTCGAGCAGGCGCGGTCGTTTGTTGAGGAGGCGGGAAGAGGCGGTAAGATGGTGGTTGCGTATGCCGAGGTCCCCGGGATGAACCATGCGTTCGATTGGTTCCATCATCCTGCCGTCTTGCACCTCTCGTGGGCGATGGGCTGTGTGCTTGACGCTGCATATTCCGAACGTGAATCACGTCTTAAAGCTTTGGAATGACACCTGGAGGAATGCCGCCACTCGTGGACACAACCGCGAAGCACATAAATTGGTCAGGTGTTTGCAAATATGCTTCACAGAATTTTGATCATTTGGAGCTCCGACCTTCCACGCGTCAAACCAGGACCCACTCGAACTTCGAGCAGAACCAGCTACACGGTTCCTGTCCACCAGCTCAACAGTACTCTTGCGTATCCTTAGTACCTTCTCATCATCGACAGATCGGCCCTGAAAATGCGGTCTGAGCAATCCCTTCCGTCACAGATTGGCTCGATCACTCATCAGCCCCTTCATAGCCGTCACCAGATCAATGTTCCCGTCCATCCATCCAGAGTACCGCGAATCGCAAGGAGTCCATCAGAACGCTCAATCCGTCACAAGCGACCCTATCGCCAGAATCAGAGCCGTTTTATCGACGACCCATTCCCCGTCAAATTCACCATGCGGCAAGCTATCCCATCAAATCCTGCCGGTTCGCAAGCTTCAGAAAATCTGGGCTCGCTCCATCAGCTTCTTCGCAAAGAACTTCAACAATCAGATCCAGCTATCGATGCTATTGAAAGAAAAAGCGATCTGTGATGCAGCGACCAGATCGACAAAGCAATCAAACACAGCATCGGCAGCTTCGGAGTACTCCAGTGATTGCTAAGAGGATAGCCAAGATCTCGGAACGGACTTTGGTCGACCAGCTATTTGCTCAAGAACAAGAGCACCAAGCCGCTGTTGCCGAATTGCACACCATTATTGACTCTGGACGTGAGGAAGTCAAGTGCCTTGAGGCTCAGATAGCCGTGTTGCAAGACAACATTGAAATGCTATTTTCTCAGCACCAATGTGGGGCTCAAGATTGTGTCTGAGAATTCAGCTGAATGATTGTACTGTCGCCTCGAAGCGACGAACATTTGCACTAGAATAATAAATTCTTACCAGTAAAAACAAGATCGGTTCTCTCTCCACGTCGCGCAGTCGCGTGAAACATCTAACCGCTTCTTTCGGTAGCACTGCACCGTGCAGGTCATCTGGGCTTCACAGACCGCGGGCTCGGTACTAATCCGGCACAAGCAATCAATTCGTCATGTTCCTTGTTTTACCTAAATACTCAAGACCTGGGTGCGTGCGCTAAACTGTAGATAATGGTTGTAACTATTGGGGCTGCTTCAAGTCTATTACAATCCACCCCGTTCGCCCTGCCACTTCTCATGTAACGCATCGAGCACCGTACCCATGGCCCACGAAAGGTAGAATACAGCCGGATTCCGGTACCAGTCAAACGTATGGTGCATCCCCGACATCTCCAAGTACCCCGCCACCACCGCCCCACTTCCTCCTCTCAGCTCCTCGAAAAACCTCCGCGAGTGCTCCACAATCACAAGCGTATCCGCCGACCCATGCACGACAAAAAACGGCGGCAGCCTCGAGCGCTTCTCCGCGGGAACCGCCCTCAGCGCGGCGACAGGGTCCGCCCACTCCTCCACCGGCCTGCCCGTCAGCCGGAGCGAGTCCTCGTCCGACAGCTTCACGACAACCCGGCGGACGTACGCGTGCATGCCGCTTAGCGGGTGCAGGGACAGCGGGCCGAGGGGCTCCAGCGCGGCGTAGATCGGGACGCACGCCTGCACTGACGTGTCGACGTTTTCCCAGCCCCGCTGGAAAGCGGGGTCGTTCTGCGTCAGCGCTACCAGCGCGGCGATGTGCCCACCCGCGGATCCCCCCGACACCGCAACGAACCCGGCGTCACCGCCGTGGACGGACTGGTTTTGGCGGACCCAGCGGATCGCGCGCTTGCAGTCGCAGAGGATTTCAAAGAGGGTTACGGCCGGGACGAGGCGGTAGTTGATGTTGACGACGATCCAGTTGTGGTTCGAGGCCACGGTGAAGTAGGCGGGAATTTTGCCCGACTTGTCGCCACCGTGCCACGCTCCGCCGTGAATGTGAACCTTTGGTGGGGTGGGCGTAAGGATTCATTTCCAATCAAAACTTCCGACAGACCAGAATGGGACGGTCAGCGTATCCTTTTTTTCGACGGATGACATCAAGCTGTAGCAAATGCTTGACACGCTCGCCCCCAGCTTCCTTCAGCTCCTCCGATGTAGCGTAAGTGACTGTACCAATTGATTCAGCGACGAGTACAACAGAATACATTTTTCTTACTATTCCTCAGCACATCGACATTCGACGGAGTCCCTTCGGGAATGACAGTCTCTAGCAAGAAGCTCAATCTTGGAGGAATTATTGTTAAAGGAGTTGGCGGAAAAATGGGGTTCATACGACGACAGAGGCATTGGAGCGACAGTATTTTCGTGATCCCCCGAACCGCGGTTGACCTCTCTCAGAAACGCCTTCACGGCTCTCTCTGCTCGGCCCCAACTATTCCGAAGGCTCCGCAGCCACGATAGAATGCACGCAAGCCGGCAGACGTTGGTCAGAACCGTGACGACTTTTCCATCCTTATCTGCCGACGATGGTCACGAACGGCCAGATCGCGGAAACAGAGCCAGTCTCAGCTCACCGGATCCAGTGAGAAACCTAGCGATCACAACGCCAGCCTCGTTGAGCAACAGCACAGCGGCTAAAATTGGACGGTATCATTGGGGGTTGGTGGGATCAGGAAGAGCAAAACGGCTGTGGGCTTGTTAACCCACCGGATCTGCTGACGGTGCGCGACCAGACCATTGGCCGACGGGTTCCCATCAGCCTGATCTGCAGATCGCGGGGAAGGAGCTGCGTTGCCGCCATTGTGGCGATGGCGCCGATCTGCACGGCGGCGAGGGTGCACTTGATCGCGAGTGACGACACGGACACTTCCATAATTTCCCTGTCAGTGTTTTAGGGTCAACTTGTCAGATTCCGCTTTCGTCCTCCTGTGCAGGTGACCGAACACATGGGGAAGTATGTTTCTTTTCGGGCTTGGCAAGGAACACCGAATGAGAAACCTTCACTACGGCGACCCAGACAATGTTAATATCTCGACCCGACTTCCTCCAGTCAATGACGTCATCAGATAATCTATTGCCCGCATGCCTTATCGTTCAAAAATGACCACCTCCGTTACAACAATCAACAGGATACTTGTGGTCCGGAAAGGACGGGGAGAATGTCTCCATTTGTTATTCTCCATGGCTCTCTACTGGATCTATCTCAAATATACGCACTAGCCAAGTTGTCCATGAAGTTGGGGTCCCTGAGTGGGAAGTTTGCGCTTCCAAAGTCGTAGTTCTGCAGGGTGAAGCGGGCGGCGGGGGACAGCTGGTCCCAGTGGATGATGGGCAGGACCGGGCTCTCGCCGAGGGTCGGGTTGTCCCAGGTGTCGGTGGAGTGGTCCAAAATGCCGGCCGTGAAGTACTTGATGTGGACGTGGGTGCCTTCCATGGTGTCCGGGTTGGGTGGGTTGTACTGGCGGAAGGCGCCGTGGGCGGACGCGGCGACTTCGATGATCGTCTGGTTCTCCGGTGCGGCGTTGACATCGTTGATAAAGACCACAGTGGACTCCCAGTCGTGCCTGTGCCCGGCGCCGAACTCCTCCTGGTCCTTTGGCCAGTACCACGCGTACAGGATGGCCCAGCGGTCCTTGTACTGCGCGGATCGGACGTAGACTTGCCCGCCGTGCGGGGCGGAAGCGCAGTCGCCGTTGGACGCGCCGCCTAGCTTGAGGCCGCCGCCTACGGCGCCTGCCGCGTCGACGGAGGGGAACTCTGCGCAGCCGGGGTCGGTCGCCTGATCGACGTGGAGGTACGGCTTGAAGCGCAGAGCGGCGACTTGGATGTTGTTTGTTGCGGGCTGCTCCGGGTACGGCACGACGTCGGTGTGGGCGAGGACTTTGATGCAGATCGGAGCAGCGGCGATGTCGGAGGCGGCGGGACAGCCGTTCGCGGCGGTGCACCAGAACTGGTTGCCCGACGGGCCCCAGCAGGACTGGCCGCCGAACGCGACGGAGGAGAAGGAGGAAAAGACGTCGGCAACGGAAGCGCAGTTGTTGCCGAGGGCGTTGACGACGACGTTGTAGGAGTTGCCGTCGCACCAGTTGGTGGTGACGCTCACGGCGGCTGCCATCGTTGAAGTTTAAGAGCGAGTGTTGTGTGATTTGAGTGTAGATATGAGGTCGTCGGCTTTTTATACCGAGAGGCAGAGAGAGAGAGCGAGAGAGAGAGAAAGAGAGAGCTAGAGTGTGTGTGTGAGAGGGCGTGTGTGTGTTTGAGATAATGAAGAAACAAATCGGCTGCGCATGCTTCAATCAATTTTTTGTAGTCTTGTGTCGGCGCCGGATGTGATAGAAACGGCCGTTGGCCGATGGGAGTGGCGAAGAGACAGACGATGGTTTCATGCCAAGAAAAGACAAAAAAGCGTCTCCATCCTCCTCCTCCTCCTGAACCAAACATCCAAACCACGCCTCACGGGACGGCACAAACGCGTGTTATTTACGGCCCGTCCCACGTGCACGCCGCGCAGCACACCGAACATGATTGAGATCCCCCCCGAAACAGCCGCGCACACAATGCCGTCGCAAGCCCTCACACAAGTTCCAATTACGCCGACGATCGTCAAGCTTTTTGTAATTTTAGAAACAACAGTGCCTCGCTCATTCCCACAGCAATTAAATTAGCCTCCAAGAGCTGGGTTTCCCAGTCGGTGGTCCATTCTTTGTGCTCTCGTGGTTCCCCTTCCACACCGAAGTCCTCCGATCACCCGTTGTTAAAACGGTAGTGCGACTCTTCTATTTCCCATATCAGTTGCCTCTAATCATCAAAACAAATAGTACCGAATTGAAAGAACACAAGCAAAGCAATCAAAACGTGGTAGAATAACGTTTTCGCACATCTCCCCTCTTCAAAGTTATCTCAAATGTACGCCTTTGCAAGGTTGTCCATAAAGTTGGGGTCCCTGAGCGGAAAGTTTGCGCTTCCAAAGTCGTAGTTTTGCAGGGTGAAGCGGGCGGCGGGGGACAGCTGGTCCCAGTGGATGATGGGTAGGACTGGGCTCTCGCCGAGGGCCGGGTTGTCCCAGGTGTCGGTGGAGTGGTCTTTAATGCCGGCGGTGAAGTATTTGATGTGGACGTGCGTGCCTTCCATCGTATCCGGGTTGGGCGGGTTGTACTGGCGGAAGGCGCCGTGAGCGGACGCGGCGACCTCAATGACCTTTTGGTTCTCCGGAGCGGCGTTGACGTCGTTGATAAAGACGACGGTGGACTCCCAGTCGTGCCTGTGTCCGACTCCGACCGCCTCCTGGTCCTTGGGCCAGTACCACGCGTACATGATCGCCCAGCGGTCCTTGTACTGCGTTGATCGGACGTAAACCTGCCCGCCGTGCGGAGCAGATGCACAGTCGCCGTTGGACGACCCACCCAGTTTGAGGCCGCCGCCCACAGCACCCGACGCGTCGACGGAGGGGAACTCTGCGCAGCCGGGAACGGTAGCCTGGTCGATGTGGAGGTAGGGCTTGAAGCGCAGAGCAGCGGCCTGGATGTTGTTGGTCGCGGTCTGTTCGGGGTACGGCACGACGTCGGTGTGGGCGAGGACCTTGATGCAGATCGGAACAGCGGCGACGTCGCCGGCGGCGGGACAGCCGTTTTTGGCGGTGCACCAGAACTCATTGCCGGACGGACCCCAGCACGACTGGCCGCCGAAGGCGACGGAGGAGAAGGAGGAGAAGACGTCGGCGACGGACGCGCAGTTGTTGCCGAGGGCGTTGACGACAACGTTGTACGAGTTGCCGTCGCACCAGTTGGTGGTGATGCTCACGGCGGCGGCCATTTCTGTACTGGGAGAGTGGATTGGCGGGGTGTGGGGGGATGATTGCCTTTGTTTTTTTTTGTTTTTTTTCTGTTTTTTTTTTGTTTTTGTTTTTGTTTTTCTTTTTGCGAGAGAGCGAGAGAGAGAGAGAGAGGGACGAGAAGGAGACAAACAAAGACTGTGACTTGCAGGAGCGCGCGTGCACTCCCTTCTCGTTTCCGGGGGCAATTGCTTTTGCCAGTCGCACGTGGCCGGACAGCGGCGACAAAAAAAGGAAGAAAATCTGCCAAACAGAGAGCGAATCCCATGACCCGCCCACCCGTGTCCCAATTCAACCAAGCACCGTCATTCATGTTAATAATACACAATGCACATGCATAAAGGATTCGAAGTATGACGCCACATGCAACCATCATTGCAAGCGAAAGCTGCAACTGTGGTTCTCTTTTCAATCTTTCCAACCTTCCGATCCACCAAACCCCCACTCCCATTTTCAGCCCCGAGCCGTTTCCCTCTCTCCTTGGAGGACAAGGTTGGACGGGTGGCCAGGTTGGGTAGTCGAAAGAATTTAGATACTCCCGACGGAAAGGACGACAAGGCCGCCGCAGCTTCAAGTTTACTGCAAAAGAAATGGGGAGACGGCAGGGCATGGCGGAGCGCGCCAGGTCTCTTTCCTGCTTTTTTTCCCCCTGCGAAATTCAATTGTAGCCGGAGGAGCGCCATAAATGAGAGAGCGCAGGAGACCCATTAGGCGGAAGTGCTTGCGGGCTTCCACCGAAGGTCTCTGCTGGTGTGGGGCCTGTCTCCATGGGAAGGAGTTTCCTCCAAGGCCGTCCGACAGAGCCCAGACCTGCGGCTCTAGGGGAGTCCTTCGCCTTTGTAAATAACACTTTCAGCCTTTTCGGGATCCACCACACTCGCACGGAGCATCGGCTAAAAAAGCTGACGTCAAACTGGGTCAAAATTACTCAACTGTTCAGGCTCCCTTCTCGAAACATGAGAGATTGCAAATCCACTTGCCGTTGGCCGTGGATGTCTCGGCCAATATGATCTCCGAGCCACTCGCATCCGATTCGCATCCGCACGGACAGCCCGACTCAGCAGCGTCAGTCATCCCGCGGCGCATCCACCAGACGTGGAAAACAGCTAACATAAGCTTGATCGCGCGGACGGAGCCATAACAGCACCAACACTTTGAATCCTGGCAATCCCAGAACTCGACTTACTCCTAGATCCTGCGCGACGACACCGATTCCGACGCCCTTGTTGCCGCGAAGCTCCACGGCCGCATCAGCGCCGCGTACGACCGTCTCCCGCTGGAGGTGCAAAAGACGGACCTGTACCGGTACCGGGTCCTTCTCAACGAAGGCTGTACGCGGACGCGGACACGGCCTCCCTCAAGCCGATCGACAAATGGTGGACCCAACCCGACGTCGCCGGCAACGCGACTCAGCCCGTGCGCTTCGTCGCGGGACTGGAGTGTAACACGGACCCTGGCGCAGTCGGGCTGCAGCTGTGTCAGTGGGCGATGGCGGCGGGGCCAGGCCATCCGATCCTCCGGTCGCTGGTTGATGTTTCGACAGGCAGCTTGAGGTTTGAGGACGTTCTGGTGCTCGGCATCACGCCTGTTGCACCACACCACTCACGAGGACGCGTGCGTCGATCATATTTTTCCCGGGGGATGGAAGAACCTCGACAAAGTGAACTCGATGAATGTAGGGTTGATCGCTGTTTTGGACCAGCGTTCCATAAACCGTCGTTGTGGCTTGAAAAATGGATACCAAACTCCAGCTTTGGACTCGTGTGAGGCTGGCCAAAACGAGAAAGAGTTCTCCTCATTTCCGATTTCTGCCGAACCCCAACGGGAGAGAGGAAGCCAAAAAAAATAAAAAATAAAAACCGACACAAAACGAACGAGAGAGGGGAGTGAGAGAGAAAACGAAAAACTGAGGCTGGATATGCTCTCAAAACCGTTCCCATGTAATTAATTGAAGAGCGGGCCGACCAGCACAGGAGGTCCGCCCCTTTCCACCCACGAAAGCGTGAAATTGATCCAGAATTTGGTACATTCGATTTTTAAGGTATCCAACGTGTGGAGGCGTGGCGCCAGAACTCCAAAAGTGAGAAAGAGGAGAAGTGTGCGTGCGTATGTTTGTGCGTGTGCGTGTGCGTGTGTGTGCGTGTGTGTGTGTGTGTGTGTGTTTGCAACTCCTCTCGCTCACTATACGGTCCCACCATCCGCCCTCAGCATGCTACCCGCACGGCGAAGAGCCTCCCGCTTTTCCCAGCTGACAGCCGCCACTCTAGTCCTTATTACCTTGGCGCTACTGGCACGGTCTATGCAATTGGACCGCTCGGTAAAATCAGAACCAGGAGAACGATTGAATCCCAGCAAAGCATTGAAGTCGTCTCGCCCCGATAGCAACCAGGCGAAGTTAACACCGCCGTCCACCGTTTCCGAGCCACCACCAGCCGCAGCCAAGATCCCACGGCGGCTCCACCAGACCTGGAAAACCAGCAACCTCTCGCTTGTCGCGGAACAGGAGCCAGAGCGGCGCCAGTGGTTCGCGACGTGGGTGGACATGAATCCTGACTACGTGCACGTCCTTCGGGACGACGCCGCGTCGGATGAGTTTGTCGCCGCACGATTTCCCGGCCGCGTCGCCGCCGCTTACAGCCGCCTCCCGTTACGAGTGCAAAAGACCGATCTGTACCGGTACCTGGTCCTCCTTGACGAAGGAGGCGTGTACGTCGACGCCGACACGGCGTGCCTCAAGCCAATCGATCGGTGGTGGCCGACAGACGGCGCACCGGTCGAGTTTGTTGCGGGGTTAGAGTGGGACACCGAGCCGGGCACAGTCGGGCTGCAACTCTGCCAGTGGGCGATGGCGGCGGCCCCTGGCCACCCGATTCTGCGGGCACTAGTTGACCGCATCGTCGCAAGAATTGAGACGGCGTCCGATGCCGATCTGGTGGACGTTGACCGCGTCATTGATTTGACGGGGCCGCTTCCGTGGACGCTGGAGGTCGCGCAGTACCTGAAAGGCATGCGCGTCGACCTGCAACGTGCGGTCAACGACAACGGCGGATGCAGGGCGGGACACTTGCGGTTCAAGGAAGTTGTTGTCCTTGGCATCACGGCATTTTCGCCGTACCACCCGCGTGCGGGGGCTTTGGTCACCCCGACGCCTGTGTAAACCACAAGTTTGCTGGCGGGTGGGACGGCGGTTGGAAGAAATCAGGTGCAGCGAAGAGGCCTTGAATATGGAGAGCTCATTCATCGTTTGGGGCACCTCTGGATGAAACAGTACTTTCCGAACATTTCGGCGATTGTTTAGCCCTGCCTCTTCAACAAGGTAATGCAAGCAGTGTTATTAGTGCATGCTACATCATAATACAAACAAGGGTTGGCGAAAAGCGCCATTCCGCAGTCCACTGCGAATGTGTGTTCCGATTGTGCATGAAATATCGTGGCTGGAAATGGATACCAAACCTCGACGTTGGACTCGTTTGGGCGTCTCTGGCCGAAAATGGAAAAAGCTTTCCTCATCCGATTCCTGCCAGACCCGAGCGGAAAGGTGACGGCAGACAGAGAGAAGGAACGAGACAAAAAAAAAAAAAAAAAAAAAAAAAGGAAAAAGACGCTTTCGAGCGATCGAAATTGAACGAACAACCGTGGCGCAAATCCTCTCAAATCAGATTTAAGCGGGGAAAGGGAGAATGATCGCCAGCGAGCGGCAAGTACTTTTTGCGAGGGCCGCTTCGTTGATCCACCTCAATACCGCCCAGCAATGCTTGCAAGCAGAAGAAGGGCACCCTGCCTCATCCCACTGGCGCTCGCCTCCTTCGCCCTCACCGCATTGGCTTTCCTCGCTTGGAGTATCCGGTCGCAATATCCTCATTCCGTCAACGCGAGCAATGAAGGCATCTCCCGCAGCATTAACGCGATCAAGAAAGCAGCAACAACACAACCCCATGCGCCCTGCGCCATCCCCCGGCGCAACCACCAAACATGGAAAACCAGCAACCTGACCCTCATTGCCCAGTAGGAACCGGAGCGGCACAAGTGGTTGGCGACGTGGGTGGACATGAATCCGGGCTTCACCCACGTGCTCCGGGATGACGTTGATTCCGACGCGTTCGTCGCCGCACGCTTCCCCAGCCGTATTAGGGCCGCGTACGACCGTCTGCCGCTGAGGGTGCAAAAGGCGGACCTTTACCGATATCTGGTCCTCCTGGAGGAGGGCGGCGTGTACGTCGACGCCGACACGGCGTGCGTCAAGCCGATCGACCGGTGGTGGCCGGAGGACGCGGACGTGCAGTTTGTTGCCGGCCTTGAATGGGATACCGACCCGGGCGCCGTCGGGCTGCAGCTTTGCCAGTGGGCTATGGCGTCGGCGCCGGGCCACCCGATCCTGCGGTTGCTGGTTGACCGAATCGTCGCTAGTATTGAGGCTGCGTCCGACACCGAACTGCGCAACGTGGACCGTGTCGTCGAATTAACGGGACCCGTGCCCTGGACTACGGCAGTTGCTCGATACATCAAGATGATCGGCTTTGATCTGCAGCGGTCGTGTGACGGGAACGGTGGTTGCAGCGATGGGTTCTTCCAGTTCAAGGACGTTGCCGTGCTTGGCATCACGTCCTTCTCGCCTTATCACCCTCATGCAAGGGGTGTGGCTCACCGCGATGCATGCGTTGACCACAAGTTTGCAGGTGGATGGGCAGGTGGCTGGAAAACGTCGGACAGGAACAAACCCTGATTGTGCATTTGAGGAAGTTTTGGACAGATGGGTGGGGATCGGAGTAATTATGGCCAATGTTATCAAATATGGAATTTTGGAAGAAAGCTTCATATCTGAACATCCGCCAGTAATTTTTTCCGTAACGACGGGTGGAGATACATATGTGAATGCCGGAAACATCGATACCCCTTCGCGCAGTGTAGTGTGAGCGCGATCCAATGAATTAGGAGGGGTAACACACGGTGTGGTCGTTTTACAATTACGTGTCTCACAACCTACTTATTAGTAACGGGGGGATAGGAGACAGACTGGCGCACTTAAATCTCAGTTAAACTGCAGGGCCAGAACAATGCGTCAGCTTTCCTGTCCGCGTCTTCTTCTTTTATTTTTTATTTTTTTTTTATATTGTTCCAGCCCTGAAGGGGCCGACAGGAAGAGAAAGAGCCATCAACAGTGAACCGTTATGAACTACGTCCAGGTATCACCTCAGCAAACCCACCCCATGCACTATGGACTTACAGGGTCATCAGGCATCTCCACTGCACCACTCCTTGTGATTCAAGGCTGTACTCTTTCTTGTTGCCTTCAACAGCTGTCATTGTGACTTGAACCCTGGCGCCTCTTCTCCTCAGCATGCTACGCACAAGACGGGAAATCTCCAACTACACCCAGTTCGCAGTCGCCGTTATTCTGCTTTCCCCTTGGCGCTAATCACATTGTGCAATCCATTCGACCGCTCGTTCGATGCACTCCCAAGAGAACGAATCAATCAGAACCTCATCAAAGTGCCGGAGACGCCGCGCCTCGATCGCTACCCAACCAAGATGGCGCCGTCGCCTGCCGCAACAGAGGCAACACCATCCGCTGCAGCCGTGATCCCAGGAGGGGTCCGCCAGACCTGAAAAACTTGCATTCTGCCCGTCGACGACAAAGAGCGGTCGAATTCATTCGACTACACGTCAATTCGCTCAGAAGAGCGAATCGATCAGAATCCGACCAAACCTCTAGAGAATTCTCACCGCAGTCGCGACCCGATGAAGATAGCACCGTCACTCACCGCCGCCGAACCAACTCCAGCTGCAGCCCACCAGACTTGGAAAACCAGCAACCTGTTGTCGAACAGGAGCAGGAGCGGCGCCAGTGGTCCGCAACGTGAGTGGACATGAACCCAGAGTACGTCCACGTCCTTCGGGACGACGCCGCGTCCGACGAGTTGGTCGCCACGCGGTTCCCCGGCCGCGTTAGCGCCGCGTACAATCGCCTCCCATTGCGAGTTCAAAAAGACGGGATTTGTACAGGTGCCTGGTCCTCTTCGACGAAGGCGGTGTTTCCGTGTGCGCGCCTAAGCCAATTGACCTGTGGTGGCCAACGGACGGCGCGCCCGTCGAGTTTGTGACGGGGCTGGAGTGGGACACGGAGCCAGGCACTGTCAGGCTGCAGGGCGATGGCGGGGGCCCCTTTCCACCCGATCTGGCGGGCGCTGGTCGACCGCATCGTCTCGCGCATTGAGACGGCGTCCGATGCCGATCCTGGGAACGTGGACCGTGTTCTCGAACTGACAGGCCCGTTTCCGTGGACGGTCGAGATAGCGCAGTACCTGAAGGGCATGGATGTCGACCTGGAGCACTCGGTGAACCGATAATGGCAGTTGCAGTACGGGACACTTGCTGTTCAACGACGTTGTTCTGCTTGGTATCATGGCGCTTTCGCCACATCACCTATGTGCGGGAGGTTTGAGACACCCAATGCCTGTGTATACCACAAGCTTGGTGGATGGTTGGAACATATTAGCTGCTGCAAAAAAGGCTGCAAATGTAAAGAGTGATAGTGGTTGAAGTATGGCCACCTCACGCCGCTGTATTTCCTGGTTTAGTAAGAGTTTTCTTCTTCAGTGCAGCTTTCATACGGTCACACCCCAATGAAAGGCGGAAGGATTGCGGAGCAGCACCAGCCAATCGCGTAGCCAATCGCGTAATCCGAGTAACACGTGGAAAAATCCAGGGAAGCAGTGTCTTTCCCGGCTTCTCGTAGCTGCGTTTCGACGGTGAAAGAAGCCATTTGGCGGGGAAAAAAAATTCCAGTGCACATAGTCAACGACTGTGGGGTGGGACGTGGGCTGTATTTTTATTTTTTTTTTCCTGTCTTCACTCCATTGCCCCTGGGCCTTGTCGAAATGAAAAACTCGAAACTTCACTTTCTTGACTTTTCAAGCTTTTCAGAAACCTATCTTTTCCATGTAATTGAGCAGGCGTCTCGCTTCGTTGCGGAGGCCTAAATACGGTTTCCAGCTCCTCACTTGCCAAAAACCCTCGCAAACATGAGGCTCATCTTGTTCATATTCCTAGTGGCGACGATCCTTCTTTTGGCGTCCAAGGTCGGAACAACCGCATCGATCACGAAGATCCGCAGTTTTCCGTTCGAATCATCGACGGCACCTCTTGTGCGCCTTTGGTCAACGGCTCATTCGCCGTACAACTCAAACTAAGACTCTCACGAGTGCAAAACGGAGTATCAACGGACATTGATCGGGCGATATTGAGGGCGGTCGTGACGGACTCAGTATCGAATTGTGAGATGCGTTCCGCTCATGCTCCCCGTCCTTGAAAGCCTAACATTTTGAAAAGAGTTTAGGCAGAACCAGAGAGCATTACACCGTCGCAATCGTCAGCGCGAAGGTCACCCTCCGCTACTACAGAAAGAGGACCGCCATTGCTGGGTGAAGGCGCGGACGCAACTTTTGTGAAGCAGATGGCAATCCCAGAGGGACTGCATTCGGCTCGAGCAAAAGTTCAGTTCCTAACCCGGCGCGAGGTGTGCGAGCAGGAACCCATCGTAAAGCGTCGTCGAAAAATGAGATTTCAAGGATGCCCGGACGGTTTTGGGACCAGTGTTGAGACTTGATTCCTGTCGTTCGCAGTTGGGTGCTGATGGTGACTCTGTGCGGCCAAGGTTCGGCTGCGGATAATTGGGCTTCACAATAAAACCATTACTTAAGCACAGAGCAGACGGGCGGTGTTTCTATCGCTTGTGCATTGTCCTAATGTCCGAAATTCTTTCCTGCCAATAGCCAATAATTTTCTGCCAATCACTGATCAGCCTGACAGCTCAGTCGGCGTCTGCACCTCAAAATTTGGCTGCGAACAAATTTCGCACCAGCCTTCCCACCAAAGACAAAAGCGGAAAGAAACACCATTGGGGCGCCAAGACCTACCGCCAAGGAATTCATGCGGAACTTGTGGCAGACCGGGAGACAGACGTGTTTGGAAGCGCAGGGTGCCGGCCTCGGAAGACAAGTATCACAACGGCGGTTCCGGCCCTCCGAAAACAGACTGCATCGTCATCACAGCCAACAACTGCAACAACAACTGCTACTGCCGCTCAACGACGCCCGCCCCCACTCGGTGCCTATCCACAATGCTCTCGAGGCGAAACGTCTGTGTCAACCTCTCCTCTCGTCGCCGCGCCAGCAACGGCGTCGCGCATCCTCACTCGCCTCAGAACCGTCGCAGTGAGCACCTGCGGCTGTTTGCGCCTCAGCTGCTGGATCAACAGACCTCCTCTGCGGGACTTCCGGCTGCGACGGCAAGGGCAGCATCACGATCGCCGAAGATGAGGTCCATGTCGCGCACGTCGACGGTGAACAGTGCGATGACGACACGAGCCCTTCAGATGCTCGCGGCCTTGCTCTCGCTTTCCCTCACAGCTCGCCCTTGTGACGTCGCTGCCGAGGCCGCAGCAACGACGTCTGCGCCGGCGGCAGCAGCCACGACTGACATTAACGACGACGACGACGACGATCCTGCCGTTACCACAAATCGCCGTGCTTTGTATATACTGTCAGGTTGGTTGCCGATTGCAATGATCCTAGTAATGCTGCATCAACTGAAATAGAAGAACTCCACGTTCCAGCGATCGCATGTCTCCTCGTCATCGTCCTGATCGCATTGATCGTGCTCATCTGCAGACCGGATCTGCGAGGGAGCAGCGGATCGCAGCCGTCGTTTCCTCTCGCTCATCTGTTTAAATCGAAATCCCGTGACACGCTGCATCCGGGCGACGCCTGTGACGTCGAAAAAGTGAGGCCGATTGAGGCTACCGGCGCTGGAGAGACGAGATTGCACGATCGGCAGGAGGGCTCGATTCGGTTGGACGATTCTGACGCTAGTGTCCGGCGGAGCGGCGATTCGTGATGAGACTTGGGCCGGCCGTTTCCTTTTCTTTCTCGATGATTGACTCTGCAGATGCATGCCAACAATATACCAAACACTTGAAGGCAAACCTTTTTTTTTCAAAGTGGCTATATGGTAAACTCCTCGAGGGACCCTGTCCGTCTCAGTCGAAGTCGGCGCCAACTGGCTGACAAATCGGTTGTCCGTGTAACTGGAACGGACTCATAATCTCCCACGTTTTTGGGCAATGCAATTGTAGTAAAGGGCAATTTCTTCTTTTATCTTTTCGAAAGAGTAAGAGGCCTTAGCGATAGCCGCTCGTCGGGATCGAATGGGACCCTTACGACGCTATTTTTGCAGCTCAATTCCAAGGCACGCGAGGCTCTTCCTCTCACGCGCAGCAAGAGGGGGATCGGACATAGGCACGACAGGCAGCAACAGGAAAGAGTAAAGAAAGGGAGCGCTCACAAGAAACCCTGCCATTCACAGCAATCGTAAACAGGGTCAGAGCGGTAACAAGGAGAGAGGCGAAAGAGGGCAAAAACTGGAACATTAGTCATAGAGCGAAGGCAATAGAAAGACCGAAAACAGAGTTTAGGCAAAGGAGGCAGCCAGCAAGAATTGAAATAGCTCGTCCATCAAGGCATACTAGAGAAAGACGAGCAACTTTTCCGTCCAGCCACATTCACGATTCCAACCTCCATCCCAGGTTGTTCAACCAATTGAACAGATTCCTCGCGCGTTTAGCTGGCCGAGCCAAAGTACATGCACTCCGGGTCGGTGGTCGGGTCGTAGTTGGGGTCGTCGTACCGCTCGTTGCAAGTCTGGTAGTAGTCCGGCGCGCACAGCTCGGGGTCGTACCTGTTGAGCGCATACCTCGGCAGCTTGGGGGCGTTCTCGTTGAACACAAAGATGAAGAAGATGACCGTCAACGCGATGGCCGTCCCGCAATCCAGCGCGGCGGAGGTGACGTACGCGTACTTCTTCCACCAAGCGTGGTGGTACTTTTTCACGACGTAGTTGACGAGGATTCCGACGAGCAGCGGGGTGATCATGATGGACAGGATCGAACCGGGGTCCAGCGGCACGGTCATAATGACGGGGATGTTGACCAGGTGCCAGTAGCCGTCCGGGAAGAAGCGGTGCATGACCCAGGGGACGACGGGGAGGACGGCGCCGATGAGGAAGCCCCAGAGGGTTGAGACGTACGGGGAGCCCGGGCCGAAGAAGCGTGCGGGGCCGATGGCGCCCCAGATGGCGCCGGCGTTCAGGAAGACGTTGTAGCCGTTGGCGCTCCAGCCTGTAGGGGGCTCGGGGGCCTGCAGCGCCCAGATGGTCTGCTCGACACCGCCGGAAGTCACGGTGACCTTGCCAAAGTGCTCGTAGATGAAGAAGGAGGTGAAGATGTTGACGATCACGGCCATGATGGTGGAGAACAGCTGCACGGTGAACATGGCCCGAGGGGGGATCTTGATGTAGTGGCCGAGCTTGAGGTCAGAGACGAGAAGGAGGCCTTGCGCCATCTGTTGGGCATTGAGAAGCGGAGGGTGAACGTTTGATTAGAGGTCCATTTCGAGAACTTCACGGGAGCGGACTGCACTTCTATCTCTCCACTGTAACTTACCGCCATGTACGAGAAGGTCTTGAAGGCCATCACAGCGGCAATGCGGCCAGGAAGGATCAAACCGATGAGGAACTCCGACATGACGTTGAGACCGATCTGCTGACCTGAAATGGCCTGGATGGTACCGATGGGGATCATGGACACGAGGGCGAGCAGGAAGCCGAGCAAGACGCCCCACCACGGGAGCTGGAAGCCGCCCCACTGGCACACGCCGATGGCCGTGATGATGTTGGCGACGAGCAGGATGATGTACCACAGGTCCGGCACCTCGGGGTAGACATCCATCATCTTGGCGTGCACATCGGCCGTGTCGAGGTCGCGCATCGACGAGCGGAAGCGGTGCCAAATGTCCTTTCCGTACCACAGACCAACGTGGACAAGGCACGACGCGAACACGATGAACGACGACATGTACAGAAGCGCAAAGTAGGTCGTGATGTAGATAGGCTGGCTCTCGTTGTACACTTCGTCGTTCAACGACAGGTCGGCCTTGTTCACGAACGAGCGCGCCGAGATGCGGATACCGTCCTTGGTGAAGAGGGCAGCGGTGTTGAGCGCCTGGCCGAGTGGGAACAGACCAGAACCGTTCGGGCCGTCGACGGGGGCCGCGCCGAGGGAGAAGTCGATGCCGAACGCGTTGTGAACCCACAGGATCGGGGTCAGCACCCACAGGAACACCCAGAGGCCGAGCACTTGGTTCACCAGCGCCCACAGCGGGGTGGTGATAGGCGCGAGGTACGAGATCAGCGACCAGTCGAAGGAGAACGAGAGCATGCCCATGCCGTTGTAGCCGGAGCCCAGCAGACGCATCATCTGCCCGCGGTCGCCCGTCTTGGGTGCAACGTAGCAGAGGATCGAGATGGCGGTGATGAGCGGCGCAATCAATCCGGGAATCCACTCCCACACAAAGATGACACCTGTGATGATCCAGAAGTAGCTAAAGCGGCTGAGGGGGAGCGCGGGGTCGACGTCCTCCTGGTGCAGCGAATTAAGAAGCGCGATGGTGGAAAGGTTGCTGGGCCACAGCATGGCGGCGGGCCGAACAAGGTAGCGACGGCAGAGACCGGCGAGACCGTAACCGAAGCACTGGGTGACGATGCCGAAGAAAACGCAGGCGACCACGCTGAGGTCTTCTTGGTACAGCTGGTAGCGCTGGCCGATGATGTTGTAGAGCGCGTAGGCGGGACCAGAGCAGGTAGAGGCAAAGACATAGATGAGGGCGTGTTCCTTGAAGTTGAACTTGCCAGGGTTGAGGGAAACACCCAAGACGGTGACCTTCGGGAACACGTTGCCCATGGCAATACCGATAGGGTAAGCGAGCAGGACGGCAATGAATGGGTTGAGGGTCTGTTTAGGAAAAAACAGTGTTCAATCTCAGCTTCAATAGAGCGGTGGAGTGTCAAAGCGGCCTTAAAAAAAGAAACTTACAATCGTGTTGGTACGGAATGTAAACAACGTGTTGACGAGCGCAAGCAGGAAGCCGAAAAACACGCCAAGAATCCACACACGGATCGTCAGCGCCGGCAGCGTCGGGTCGTCCGTCCGCGACACCACAGCGTCGACAATGTCGTAGATCTCGTCAATGTAATCGCCGGCCTCCGGGTCAATGTCGCCGGCCTTCTCGTGCTCCAGCTTGCGCTCCACGGCAAGCTCGAGCTCGGCTTCCGTCACCAATTGGGGATCTGCGGGGGGTGGGTATAGGCGGGGAGAGGGAGCGTTGGCTGGGTTGCACGAAGAAAGCGACTGATCAAACGTCCTGATTACCGGCGCTCATCTTGATTAATTCCTCGGGAGGAAAAGGACGCAGTTGAGGTTCTTCCTTGTCGTTTCTGTAGCTCGCGCCTGCTGGTGGCAACGGTGTTTCGTCTAGAGTTTGCTGCTCGCTGGGCGGAGTTACCCAGGCAGCTGGGGCTGGTCAATTTAAGGCTGAAAGGGGTGGCGGGGGGGAGTCCAGTGGGCCGAGGAGTGAGAGCTTTATAGGGGCGCGAGTTTGTCTGTCGCCCTGCTTGCTGCTTGCTGCTTCCACCCCAATGCCATCGCCTTATCGCTGTTGTTGCTGTTTGCTCAATTGGGGGGTTGATGAAGCAATTTTCAAGGCGGAAACGCGTGAACGCCAAGACTTTCGCAAAATGCAGGACCAAGCATAAACTGGGAAAAAAGATTTTTTGCCTTTTCTGGACTGCGCACACAACCAAAGGACCTTCCATTTTAGGCATGAAACCCAAATCAGCGCTTTGAGTCTCCTTTGCATCGCGCAATCGGCAGAGACCGTACCAGTAACGCAACTGGTTCGTTATCGGGCGAGTCGGTCTCACTCTCGCTCTGTCCTGGCCCCATCTGCCGGCCGGTCTGTCTGTCTGCCTGTCTGGCCGCCTGAGCCCTGAACATGCGCGATGAGAATGTTGTGTATGTTCGCCGGCGCCATTGGGAAGCCGCAATGACAGTTACGTCCTCCTTCAATCAGGCAGGCGATGATTACCCCTTGGCAGCCGGAGAAGAGTGTCTGCAGCGGCCCAGTCGCGGGGCGGATTGGTTCAGGCAAAGAGCCACCCAACAAGGAAGGAAGCGAGGGAAGGAACCGGAAGAACACTTTTCGCATTACTTCATCACCAAACGCGACAAAATTCACAACCGGACTCCATCGACCCCTCACGCACGTGGGCTCAACAAGAACCCCCCTTCGAGCGGCACAACCAGTTCCATTCCGTCACTGAAAACAGCCACTTCTCTTTTCTCACTATCTCACTCTCGCTGGCTTCGAACCGCTCACTCTATTTATTGCAAATCGAAGACAATCAACAACTCAACAAGACAATCAACAATTGTCTCTCTAACTGCACCTACCACTTCCCGGTCAACCAAGGCCTAGAAGAGATTGAATTACGGCTGCTATTTGATAGCTCTAGCAGTGCGCTTGATTGGAATCCTTCCTCATTTCAGCTCTCGTTTTAACTTGAAACTCAGCTGCTCGTCATAGTCGCAAGTGTTGGCTTTTGTGGTGCACCGCCATTGGCTTGACACGTCAACGACGTCATTGCCAACTGCAATAAACTCAGCACGTGACGACTGTCGAATTCCACGAAAGAAAGAGACAATTCGAGTCATTCACTGTCGTCACAGAGTCATTTGTGAGCTGTCTCGCTCACCCACTTCTTCGGACCGTATAAAAAGATGCGCATACGATGACCAAGGTAAATCAACACCAGTCAACAGAGGAAGGCCCTTTTCGTAGCAAAAGCAGGAAACCACAGCAAAGAACGGAACCATGGTTAGCACAATGGTTAGTGGGGCGCCGGCGAGCGGGAGTTCCTCAAAGTGAACGTGCACGGACCAAACTCGCGCTTACGCTCTTTCGGTGCGCCTTCCTGGAACTCAGCGCTAACCACCCATCGCCTTCACACGGCGTTAAAGTCACACACAGAAAGCCCGCAAAAGCCAAACACCCCACCGGCCTCAGCCACGACCGCCAGCACCACCTCCAGCAGCACCGACGCCGTCACCCACCTGATCCACGATCTCACCGCAACCGCCGCCACAACCGCCCACCACCTCTCGGACATTGCCCTCTCCGCCCTCGCCGCCGCCCGCTCCGAGCTGACGCACGCCGCGTCCGGCCTCGCGCGGGTCGCCGACGAAAAGTCCCGCGAGGGCCAAGCTGCCCTGGACCGCGGCGCGCGCGACGCGCACGCGCAGGTGTCGGCGCACGCCGGGGAGATGCAGCGGGAGGCCGACAAGCGCGGGGACGCGATCAAGAAGACGGTGCACGATGCGGTGGAGCGCGGGGTCAAGATGGTTGGGGACGCCGCGGAGCGTGGGGTTGCCGCGGCCGCCGAGGCTGTAGAGAAGGGCGTGGCGGCGGCCAGCGACGCCGCGGAGCGGGGGATCGCGGCGGCGGGCGGTGCCGCAAAGAGCGGGCTGACCGCGGTTGGAGACACGACCGAGGGCAGCCTTTCCGCGGCAGGCCACTCGGCGGAAAGGGGGCTTGCTGCGGCTGGAAGCGCTGCCGAGCAGGCCGTCGGGGAGCTCAAGAAGGCGGCAGATGCGGTTGAGAAGAAGCTCCCGTGGAAGTAGTTCGAATATCGTGAGTGTTCTACCCTTGTGGACACACTCCAAATTCGCATCCGAACAATATACCTCAAATTGAAAAACGAACTTGTTGTGGGGAAATGGTGACTTCAACTTGTAGTACGGCAACAGCTCTGTGCTGCCCGCAAGCTGCAACGACAATAAATGCTCGCCCGCCGTAGAACGAGAGCGAGCTACGCCTGCAGTACAGCGAGGCGAAGCCATTCTCCATCGGCCTCTCCTCAGTCGCCAACGAAGGCCTTGTCGCCGGCAATGTTACTGCCAGCATGGCAGGGCCAGCGTGTAAACCAAGTCGCTGTGTTCACCGCCACGATGACCTTGACAACCACGGCCCAGATCGAAGGACAGCCACACGAGCACCAGCAAAGAATCCCGCCCGAGCCCCTGCCGCTGCGACCGCACCCCAACCACAGCGAACGCCGTTATGCGGCAAGCTGCTGGGATTATTTCGTATCGCAAATCGCGGGCCCATTGACAAGGGAGAAGCAGAAGGGAAAGACAGCCTGTTTATTGTTGCAATGATAGCGACGGCCCTGCAGGTTCAAAAAATCAAGCAGCCGTGTCGAACACGGCCGTCCTCGCCTCGAGCAGCCTGGCAAACTTGTCCGCCACGCTGGCCGCTTCGAGCGTGGCCGACCCGTCGTCGAACGGCGTGCCCTTCACCGCGCCCAGCACAGTCACCCCGCCCACGTACACCCCGACCTCGCGGAGCTCCTCGTGCAGCACCCGCACCAGCTTGCGCTTGGCCGCCAGCAGCGGCACCACGCTCGAAATCTTCCACTCGACGGCCAGTTTCGAGTGCTCGGCCGAGTCCAGTTCCATCCCGCCACCCGTGACCAGGACCGCGCCGTGGCCCGAGGCCGTCAGGTCGGGCAGGGAGCTGCGCACGGCAGCCATGAGGGAGCCGATGTTGGAGGTGTAGGAGAACTCAAGGGCGCTGGCAGATGCCGGGTCGAGAAGGGTCGTGGCGTGGGTCAAGGAGGCGACGTTCCAAAAGAGGATGTGGATCGGTCCAAGGGTGGCGCGGACGGATTCGATCGCGCGGCGGGAAGCTTCAACGTCCCCGAAATCGACTGGGAATCCTTTGGCCGTGATTCCTTCGGCGGCAAACTCTGCGTTTGGGGGAAGAAGGGGGGCGTTGGCTTGAGTGGGCTGGGGTTGC
Organism: Zopfochytrium polystomum; assembly: GCA_025765615.1. Taxonomy (NCBI): domain Eukaryota; kingdom Fungi; phylum Chytridiomycota; class Chytridiomycetes; order Chytridiales; family Chytridiaceae; genus Zopfochytrium; species Zopfochytrium polystomum. Next base: position 34,090 of record JAIVFJ010000193.1, on the reverse strand, counting down.
GACGGAACACTTCGCCTTACAAACGCGGACAGACCTTTCTCAGCTTCGCGCAGCTTCGATTCGGTGCGGGCAAGGAGCGCTACGGCCACGGCCTTGTCCTTTGCGAAACGAAGAGCGACAGCGCGACTTATACCGGGGCCGTAGCCGGCAACAACGATGACGGGTGTGGTGGGAGCCATAGTTAAATTGAGGTTTTCTTGAACTTCAGACGGCAACAGGTCGCGTATGTCTCCGCCATTTATAGACGTTGGTCGCGCCGTGTTTCGCGCTCATTTGAAATAATGCTTGCCTGTGTTTCAGTGTTGGACACTGAGAAACGGTGATTTGTAATTCCTCGGCAAAATGGTCCTCTTGTTTGATTTCTTATTTTGTTATTTTTATTATTTTTATTATTTTTTGTTTGTTTGTTTGTTTGTTTGTTTGTTTGTTTGTTTGTTTGTTTACGTCAGGCTGGCGCGGAAACAAATCCATGTTCCTTGCCACTGATTTTTGTTTCTCATCGGTGGTGCTTTCTCTCATGAAGATCTCCCTCCTTTGGTTCTTCTGTACCTTGTACACGCTCGCTCATGGCGGCCGTCTCGAACAAATTGCTTTTGCTTGTTGCAGCTCCAAAGCGAGTACGACGAAGGTCGAGTTGGCGTGGGGGATTTCAACCGTGCCGACATAACGCACAGCACCGAAGGAATTCTATTTGTCACTATGCAAAATCCTTTTAAATTTTCAGGTTTGCAAGATTATCGACGCCAGGAAGGCATTTTGAAAATCACAGACCGAGCCCACTATCTGGCCACCCCTGAAAAACTGCAGTGTTCCTGTGCAAGCGCGCATGATCCGTCGTGGCCTCTGTGTACTTCAGTTCAAACCACTGTCCTTCCGCCAATTGAGGTTATTATTTCCACTCGCACTGTCAAGTAGCGAGCAGAGTACCTTAACGTCAGTCCACTGTCCTTCCCTGAAGTGCAGCCAACCTGTTTGCACCTGCTTGCGCCATCCACCGCATCCTCTGTACGTAAGCTGAAGACTGCTGCCAGTTGAGTACGTCGAAAGATTCTTCACGGTCGTACCTGTAGTAAGTTTCAGATCGTCTCGGCAGAGTGTCCCGCCACCATTGCAAAACTTTTGCACGGCCTTGTAAGCTGGCAGTGGTGATGGACTTGCTTATTCGGTCGCGTTTTCTTCCTTCGAGTCGAGGTTCAGCAGATCCACCGACGCCTTGACGATGTTGCCAAACAAGGGGATCGCTGCATCCTGCACGGGATTGAGGCGGAAGAAGGTCGCAACAAGAAAGTGGCTGTGGGCGTCAAGGTTGCTGCACACTGCGATCGCAATAGTAGGAAACAGGTGGTGGTAGTCGAAGCCGACGTCGTCAAAGCTGCGACAGTGCGGTCGGCGATCGAGTGACCGCGGACCGCATCGATGCTGTATGGTGGAATCGAACCACCGTTTCCTCGGCCACAACGAGGCGTACTAACCACTATACGAATACAGCGGTGATTCGTCACAATGCTCACATTATACCAATCGAAAATTGCGAGCGCTCCTCACAGTGTATGGAAAATGCCTTAACCTGCCCGCTCTTCATTAGTTATCCAACAACATTCCTGCCCTTGTCATAGCACCAGCTCTGGCCCTATCGACGTATCGATTTGAAACCTTACCTCTGCGGCTTGAAATATTTTTGCACCAGTTTACGCAAGACAGGAGCGAACCCCAACACAAAGAAGTATCGCAAGTTCAAACCCAATTCGTTTCTCTGTCACCTTCTGCTCTTCTTGGACTCAGCACTGCGATACTGTGATCCTGGAACATCTTTGATCTCTTGGGGCCGACGAATCTCTTCAACCAAATTCCCTTGCAAGAACCATCAACGAGTTCATGGGTCGAGTAACTCGACTCAAGTTACAGGCTATCCGATACTGGTTCCTCCTCCAGCTGCCAAGGCTTACTGTCGCACAGCAAAATCAATTCAACAAAGCGAGAGAGTTTACAACACGGCACTGGCCAGTTACAACAGGCTCGTTGCAAACATACGCTGCGACTTCACATCGCACAAGAAATTACACTCCCAGGTGCTTGCAGGTTTCAACGCCTGCAGTCAACAAGAGAACGTTGAGCATCTGGAACGACCGAGGGTGACGACTACTTAACTGGCTTTTGTTTTAATTGCAAATCTTCTATTCTTAATGCAGCTCCTGTGACGCAGTGGTAGCGTGTGGATCTTATGCGCCTTCCGGTTCAAGGCCATGCAAGTCCGAAGCCGTGAGTTCGACCCTCACCAGGAGCAATGCCTTAACCCAAACACTGGCTGTATCGCATCGTGCATAAAGGACGTACCGCGCAAAATCGAAAAACTTGTGCAGGGCTGTGCTCTCCCTCAATCGGAGTGTCCTTCCGGATGTGAAGTTTGTGGACGTTCAACAGAATGTGTCAGGATCTTAATCAACAAGACAATGCACGAGAGCACAAAGCAGTGAAACTGGGACAATGACGTTCCGGTTGTGAAGTTTGTGGACCATCAACACATGTGACAGGATCTCAATCAACAAGACAATGCACCTATCATAGGATTTCCCGAAGCAGCTTTGTAAAAATCAGTATCAAGCACTTGGAGTGAAATTTCTCATTGCTTCTTCAACGTTTACTTGAATTTCATCAAAAACAAAGGTTGTTCCACCAAAAATTGAGGTAGCTGTACCTTACACCCATTTTAGTTCCTATTTTTTCTTTGGAATGTGTGAATAAAAGTTTTTGAACCAACGTCATCATTTTCATTGTATTTAACTGTCCGAAGACTTTCTTCCCCTGATTATAGACGCAGGCCTGAGGAATTGAAATTGCAACGCTGTGATTGTAACTTCCATGAAGACTACAAGAGAGTCGAAGATGGGTTTTTTTACAACAAGGATTGATCAGAAAGCATCACACACAGCGAAGATTGGCAAGGAGCCGCCTCTCACGATTTAAGAGTTTTCAGTTCAAACACCAAATCATATTTCTTCGAATCGCATTTTCATAGGTGTCCTAACGCGGCAGAAGCGAGAGTAAGGCACGAAAGTCTAGAGCTCAGCGGGAAAACGGGCGGCGAAGGGAAATCAAATTAAAGTCGAGCGGAAAAAATGGAAGTAGTTCTTTTGAGGTCGAAAGAAATTGAAGCAGCGAGGGCAATCACAGCAGAAAGATTTAAAAAAAATCAAAAAATTGAACGAGGCCCGCACAGAGCGGTCGCACGTTTAGGCCAGGGAGCAGTGCCCGTCGACTACGCTGCTGCTGACCGTCCTGTTGTACGCAGAAACGACGCGGTGGTAGCACTGACCGTCCTTGACCGCGTAGTTGAACGACTGGTCCGTGGTGCACACACCGACGGAAGCTCCACCCTGCACCCCAAAGTACCCGTCACCAGTCTGGCTCGTCGACCGCTTCGCCAGCGTCTCCCCCGCGTCCCTAATCGAGTTCAAGTCGACGCCGACCTTTTGCTTCACCTCGATATCCGTCGCCACGGTGGTGTTGACAAAGTAGCTCCCGTCAGCGGCGGGGAAGTACCCGTAAAAGATGTCGAGGCCGTACTTGCGGCGGCTTAGGCCAATGGCGGCGGCGGCGGGGTTGCCCGCGGGGAAAGACGCGGACTGGACGAGCGTCAGGACGTTGTGGGAGAGGGAGATGACGTTGGTCTGTTGGGTCAGCTGCACGGTCGAGGAGAACGAGACGCGCTTGCGGATGGAGACGACGCGCGGGCCCGAGGCGGTCGTGACGGTCGAGTTGACAAAGGTCTCTTTCACTAGCGTCGTGGTGATGTTGGCGTCGCCGGCGGCGTTGGTGGCGATGACGACTTTTGGCGGGGTTGAGGGGATGGAGGTCGTGGTTATTGCGGAGGTCGTCCTGGCAGTTGAGGACTTGTCCGTCCACAGACGGAGGTGGGCGTCGGCGAACCAGTTGCCGCCGGCGATTTGGTTCGATACATTAAGGGTGACAGTATGGGCGGCGCCGTCGGTCAAGGTGCCGACGAATGGCGTGAGGTCGAAACGGTAAGACGGAACGTTGGACGAGCCGGGGTGCACGATTGGGCGCCAAAGCTGCGGAGAAAAGGGCGTGAACGATCAGAATCGCAAAACGAAATCACGATCTGCCTTACAAGAGGGTTCATTCCGCCAGTGTAAATGACAGGCTCGTGCCAGTCCACTCCCACGACGGTTCCATCGAGCGCGACGCTCAGCTCCTTGAACGTTCCTCCACCAAACACGCCGTTGTCCGGGTTGGCGAGGGAATCGGGAACATTAAAGTAGTAAAACTCGTCGTTTGCGTGATTCGATACGACGTACTCGAGCTCGGCCCGGAGGACGTTCGGAGGGATCGTTCCTGCAGGGATGGGGAATGACGCTGCCTTGCCGCCAGACAGGGTGGGCGAAAAGTCTGGAGACGGCTGCGTCAGAGCGATCAGGGCGTCCGGCACAGTGGACGGGACAGGGTTGGCCGAGTCGGTGGCGTAAAAGTCGAACGAGAGGTGCGTGTGGAAGACTCCCGTGTACGTGCTGTCGACGATATCTGCGTGGTGAACGGATTGGGGAGGTCAGCACCAGGGCGCGGAGCGATTCCCACAAACGAGGTACTCAACTGTCAAGAATCACCGTGACCGTCTGGTTCGTTTTGAATACAGGCGAAAAGTCGGTCACGTCCTTCTCGACATTCCAGTAGATCCCGACGCGGCTCGGCTCATCAGTCGTTCCGTGCAAGACCTCGGCCTCTCCGACGTAGATCTGCACGATGCGATCGAACTGGCGGCCGGTGATGTACCCTTGCCAGTTCAAGGCGACGAACGACCACTCGGTGCCGCACTCGGCGGCCGAGGGCGGGGTGAACTGGGTGACCCAGTGCTCGTAGTACGAGTAGGCGAAATCGTGGAGGCCAACGTCGACGGTGCACTTGCGAGTGGAGGGGCGCACGAGCGGCTGGGTCACCTCGAAGGTTTCGGTGTAGCCCGCGGGGACGGTGTAGTTCGAAGGGACGATGGCGGCCACGTTCTGCAGCCTTGGTTGTTGTGGCGAGGATACCTGCGATGCGATGGCAGAAGCCTTGCGGAGATGGTTATGGGCGATGTCAGCCAGCTGCCGGTCGTGCTCTCGATGGCTGCTCTGCGGCCGATGCGAATCATCCACCGCGTGATCGGACGCACGCACACACGCACACACGCACATACGCACACACGCATACACACACACACACACACACACACGCACACACACCGCACACAGGGGTGGGTGCATTTTACCTCGAGGAAGGCCTGCACGAGCTTGCGGACCTGCGGCATGGTTGGTTAGAATTCCTGTGTTGTATGGGGTGGTGGTCGGGAGTGGAGTGGGAGTTGTTCGACGGGTTGGCGCAACAATATGGTGTCCATCTGTCTGTCTGTCTGTCTGCCTGTCTGTCTGTCTGTCTGTCTGAGAGATGCTCCACGCCACCCACCCCCATATTTCCTTTCCGGGCTGCGCTTTGTCTTGCGCCATGTGCTCCTCAGCACATTGATGCGCAATCGTCTTTGTGGTGCAAGCTCCGATAAGTATACTTCGCGGAAAAGTGAGAGAATTCAGATGACACTGGAAGTGAAGAAGAACAGGGATAATGCAGGCCGAGACGACGAGCCAGGCCACTCAAAGCGGTTGCCCGGCGGGGTTCCAAAGGGGGAACGACGCGGATTGCAGGAGCGTCACCAGGCTGTGGGCGGCGGAGACGTTGTTGGCCTGCTGAACAAACTGCAAGTTGATGCGGGGTGGACGATCGGGCGCCAAAGTCACAGGATCAAATTCATATGGGCATCTCGAATCGACAGATAATAAGATCATGCTTACGACACGACCAACTTTTCCCGTCGATCTGTCGGAAGCCGGCGGGAGACTGGCGAGACGAAAGGAGTAATGTAAAATGGAACAAGCGCGGCCACAACAGCGAAAACATCGATTGATTGTGCCGCCGCGGTCAAACTGCGGGGTGCCGACCTAGCGCCGCAGTTTATGCGCTCCTTTTTTTATTATTTCACGCAGCCGGAGGCTGTGTGACGGGAAGAGTGAGATGCCACGCAGGTATGGCAGGAAGCCAAGGACCTTGACAGAACCAAGCACGTTACCGCACACAGGCCACCCTAGCCGCTAACACTACAGGGAAACAAAGTAAACAACCACAAGAAATCTACAACAACAACTAAAGGGGGAGAAAATTTAAGGCCTAGGCCTTGCGGAAAGTGTCATTCTGACAGCAGAGTAAGTGGGTGGAAGGAGTCAGGAAGGAAAGGGCAGAGCCGTGGAAAAGGGGTGGAGCAGGGGAGGTGGAAGGCAATTAGTGCACGTCTGGTGGTACAGGATGTGGGGGACGCATAATTGTCTGTGGAGTAGGATTGGAAACAGTGACCGTGCGCCGAATCCAGAGCGTTCCAAGAGCTGGCCGAGCAAGGCCAAGGTAGTGATGGCGCCAGGACCGAATACCACCTCGCAAGAGTAGCCAATCAGGAGGACAGGTGTTGGAGTGGTGGCGGCCGCATGTACCGCATTGAGGAGCACGAGGTGGCCGTTGCTGATGTACAGGGGGTATTTGAGGCTGCGGGGAGGCAGTATTGCTGGGTGATAACCTTGGAGTGGGGGATTGCGAGGGAGAGGAGTTGACCTGCGAGGCTGCGGGAGTGGGGTTTGCAACTGGGGACGGTGCGTGGGACGTAGCGGGGCTTGCAGGTGGAGGAGTGGGAGAAGATGGTGGGCGGTGGCGATGCTTTTCGGAGGGTGTAATGCCGTGGTCGCGTTCCCAGAGGATAGTTTCGTCACAGCGAGGGCGCCAGATTAACCGATGGACGTCGAGGAGGAAGTCATGAAAGATGCGTACAAGGGCGGTAACGACTTTGTCAGCTGGGAAGGTCTCGCTGTGGTGGAGGATATCGTAAAAGGATTGAGGGATGATACCCCGAAGGAGAGTGAGGAAGTTGAGCGGCGCATTGGCAGAGAGGGAAAATTCAGGGAGGGATAGCCAAAAGGGGGCAGAGGAGTGAGGTTTTGGGTGTAGGGCGTCTGAGGGGGCACAAGAGGCCAAGGCGGACGCGAGGGAGTTCTTAACAGAAAGGAAGGCATCGTGAGTGACAGGGCAGAGAAAGATGTGGGAGAAGGTCTCTGCCACAGTTGCGCAACGACGACAGCAACCATTGGGGTAAACCATAGGGTACCAGAGGTGGAGGCGTGATTGAGAGGGTAGTGATTCAGTGAAGAGTTGGAGGCGGAATTGCGGCGGTGTGAAGCAGAAAGCGTATCAAAAAGGGAGGAAGGGCGTGTGCCACAGTGAAGAACGAGGAAAGTAGACTCCCACTGAACAGAGGAAAAGGAGTCTCAGAAAGCAGAAGCAAAAGAGTAATTGGAGAGACTACTGTGGAGTGTGTGACGATGTAGGAGGCGGAGTTGTCGGCGGAGTTGCCCAAGGACTGCTGTTTCGCCGATGAAGGCTGTTGCAGGTAGGAGGGTCTGTGAGGTGAAGGGGATATCAATGGGGGGTGTCGTGACTTGGAGGTGAGAGGCAAGGCCAGAGTGGCCACGGGTCCAGATCACAGTTGGGGGAGGTCCAACTCGTAGCAAGTGTGTCCGACGAGGGCCCAAAGCGAGGCGAGGGGTGAGCGGAGGAGAGAACGGAAGGGGACAAGGAGGGGATTAAGGGGTGGTGTGGGGTGAAGGCCAAGGGTAGCTAGGGAGAAGGAAGCAATGGGGTTGGGGGGTTGAGAGAAGAGGCGATTGTATGTGGTGACGACAGAACTGTTGTCAAGTTGGATGGTGATAGGGGTGGGGAGTTGGTGTGTAGAAATCAAGGCAGAAAGAAGTCCGACAAGTTCAGCCGTGGCAGAAGAGCAAGCAATGGAGGGGAGAGCGACAGCGAAGGAGAAGGGAGGGTCGAGGGAGACTACTGCTGCAGCCATAAAGCCAGTGTTGCGGAGGGAGCCATCAGTGTCAAGTGTGAGGGATAGGGGAGGGATGGGGGGAGTGAAAAAGGGGATAGGGCTGACGAGAGGGATGGGGGAAAGGCGAAGTGGATAGAGGGGGTAATGGAAGGGATTGGACAGTCTTCATCGAGGAGGGATGTTGTAAAATTGTCAGGAGCGAAGGGTGGGGAGGGTATTGAAGTGAGGGCAGAGGGAATTGTAAAGGGTGCGTAAGGACTTCTTTGCCTTGCTGCGGCCCCGAAATGTAAGGGGTTTAAGAGAAGCAGAGAGGAGTTGCTCGAAGAAAAAGATTTGGGAGCGCTGTAGGTCAGGCAGGAGTGGGAGGCGAACAGACCAGGGTACATCAGAGACAGGGTGGGCGTGAACTCGGAAAAGAGGAGGAAGGGAGGACGTGATGGAGAATTGGTTGGCAAATAAAAGTGGGATAAGGGAAGCGGTGAAGTTTTTAGGGGAGGTGGGAATGGGAAAGGGGTGTGTGAACATGGGGGTAGCTTGACAAAACTTTAACTGGAGGCGTTGGTAAAGAATGAGAGTAATGGAGCCAATCAGGGAGGGGTCGTTAAGGCGGTGATGCAAATCAACAAACATGTCAGAACAATATTCTGTGTAAAGTTCGGGGACATTGTAAAGTTTCTGGGGACAGCCGAGAAGCAGGCCAGTAGATAGATCGGAAGAAGAGACGGCGATTGTGGAAGGAGAGGGTAATGGCAAGTCCTCTGGTGTTGTGTTGGCTGATGTTGGTGACGTGGCGGTAAAAGGAAGATGCCAAAATGAAGCCGACCCCAGCATGTTTCGATGTTGAAGCGTCAGTGAAAATACCCATGTAGTTATTTGAGGAGTGTTGGCAGATTGCGTGTGTGACGTTAACAGCAGAACAGCCAGTCTCTTGAAGTGCGAGGATGATTGTGCCAGTTGATGTCATCCATTCCAGTATTGAAATACATTTGGAGGCAAGGTTTCGGCCCACATTCCAGGTAGCAAAACAAGGGGGTGGGGGGGGCGGAGGCATTTCGGGGGTGGGGGAGGGGGAAGGGGGCATTGTTTATTGATGTGTCGTTTTTTTTTTTTTTTTTTTTTTTTTTTTTTTTTTTTTTTATAAAAGGATGAGGGGAAGGAAGGGAAAGGGGTGATACACTATACGCAATTCAACGGCGAGGGCCGCCCTGAGAGTGGGAGGCGGCAGGAGCGGTGGTGCGGGCAACAGGTGGGGTGCGAGCCTTATCAGAGTAAGTGGGAGAGGTGCGCATGGTGACGTCGTGGGTGGAAGTGCGGGTTGGAGTAGCGTCGAGGGGAGGGACTGAGGGGGGAGGGGGATTGAAGCTGCGCTGTTGGAGGAAAAAGTCGACGGATTGCTGAGCAAAGGGAACGATGACAGCAGACACGTCGTTGCGGAGACGGGAGTGGATTTCTGCAACTGCATTCTCAATCTGAGTCTGAACGGCGTTGGTGATGGTATCTTCGCCGCGCTCAAGCATGGTGAGTCGAGTGCTGATGGCGCTGATGCTGTCCGAGTGGTGAGCGACATTACAGCGGACAGCTTCCAAAGCAGCAGTGTGTTCCTGATGAGTCTTCTGAAGGTCTGCGAGGATTGCGTCGGCGTTGGCCTTTTGCTCGGCACGGAGGGTGGAGAGGGCGGCATTCTGAGACTCAACAAATTGCGCATGCAGAGCGGCTTGTTGGGTGGAGAGGCTGCGCATGTCCTTCATAAATTGGGCAAGCTCAAGGGAGACCGCTTGATTAGGGGGGGAGGGAGGGTCTGGGTGGCGTTGAGTGCTTGAGGAAGGAGGAGTTGGTGGGTTGGGTGGGGGGAGGGGTCGAGGGGCCTGGCGTCTAGCGAGCGGGCAGTCGTATGTGGAATGGTTGGTGAATCTGCAACGTTGGCAACAAGTGAAGGAGGTTTGGTCCTCGTTCCAATAGGGTTGAAGAGCGGTGGAGTGTCCATTGATAAGAATAGAGTTGTTAAGGGAGAGAAGATCATGGCGGGAGGGAAACACGAGGAAGGCTTTGTTGGAGCGTCCAGCAGAATTGGTAACAGGGTTAAAATAACTGGGGTTACAAACGAGGGAACAGCCAAGATCAGTAGCGAGGGGGCCCAGATCACAAGCGGATAGGTTACGGGGCAAGTTGAAAAGAACACCCGTGCGAAGGTTTTCATCTTTAACTTGAGCATCACGCTCCGCAGGGGTTTCGCGGAGGCGGAAAGCAACGCCAGCACCGTTAACAAATGCAAAGGGAGGAAAGTGAGAAGGGGGGGCAGTGAACAAAATGAAAGCGACAGTCGAGGCGAGGTTGCGATTGTGGGTGTAGGCGATGTCGACGACATCCCCGCAGTCGTGGAGGAGTTGGTGAAGGGTGTGGGTGATGGGTGCCTTATGGGAAGGGAACGTATCAGAGAGGACACCTGGAGCAAGGTGGGTAGCGAGAAGGATGTTGGTAAAATCGCGATTCGCAAGGTACGTAGCTGTGTTGAAGTGTGGAAGACTGTGCGGGATGCAATTGTAGAAAAGGGTGTGCGTCGTAAAGAGGGTTCGGATTGCAACGAGTCGTTCGTCAGACGGTTCGGAGACCAGATTGAGTGTGATGTACAGAGGATTCAGATTGGTGGTGACGGGGCCCCGCAGAAAGATCTCGTTTTGTGCACAGATCTGAGCGATCTCCTCGATGTGCGGTTGGAAATTGTTATCGTCAGGAGGAGGTACGCAGATCCGCAGGATGAAGTGCGTAGAGGTGGTCGTGATGGAATGAACGATGGAGTCGGGCTTGCTGGGTTGTGAGGACGCGATCGGAGCTGTGGTGGCAGTGGCGCAGTCAGGTGGTCTGTGTGCTGATTGGCGGATTTTTTTTTTACTGCAGTTTATGCGCTCCTTTCACTCTGGTTCCGTCTCCTCGGTTCGTTCGTTCCGTTGTTGGTTTTGAACCCAGCCGCCCCAACCTGCCCCAACATGTTTGTTTACACCTTGTTTCCTTCTTCTCATTATTAATAAGGGACCGCCTACCTGTGTCTTCGCTTTTGATTGTCTTCCCTTTCACACCACAATGGATGATTTTCGGACAGCACCGCCAGTCAACCAAACCTTCCAGTCGAAGAATTCCCTATTCGACTTTGTGGTGCAGTTCGCAACTCAGCACGGCTACGCAGTAAAGAAAACTAGCAGCAATTATCAGCGAGTTCAGATTGCGTGTGTTCAAGGCGGCAAGTTTCGAAAAGAGCCTCACCGACCAGAAGAGAACATCAAACGTCACGCAAACACCAGCACCCTCTGCATTGAATGCACTTTCAAGTTGACAGGCAGGCTCATCGGATCTGGCACAAATCGCGGTCTTTGGAGGCTTGTTATTACAAACGGATCGCAATCATGCTCTCCTGACGGCTTCCAATCGCTGGCTGCAGCGAGAAGGCTTCCACCCGACGCCCAGAAACTCTTCCGATCACTCGTAGCTGATGGTGCAGGGAATCGTCACATTATGAAGTCGCTTCGATCAAGGTTTCCAGACGTACTCATTGTCCCGAAAGATGTTGTGAACATGCGGCAGAAGTTTAAGATGGACGAGCTTGGAGGTCGGACATCAATGGAAGCGACTTGACCGACTGCAGGCTTCTGGCTATCATAATTCATATCAGCGTGATCCTACAACAGGGCGCATTCAACATCTCTTCTTTGCGGCTGCCAGCGCTATCAAAAGCTTCTGTGCACGACCTTCTGTACTTCTGATGGACTGCACATACAAGACAAACAAGTTTCAGCTGCCCCTCCTCAATATCGTCACAGTTTCAGAGAACGGTTCTACACTCAATGTTGCATTCGCTTTTCTTTCACGTGAAGAGGCTGATGATTATAAGTGGGCCTTGCAACAGCTTTCGGAGTTGTTGAATGGACAACAGCCGAGTGTTGTTTTGACAGATCGGGAGCTTGCACTCATGAACGCCTTATCGGAAGTCTTTCATGATGCGAGCAATCTTCTCTGCCGATGGCATATCAACAAGAATGTCGTTGCCAACGTTAAACTCTTTTTCACAGGCGGTGGTGCCGGCAAAGCATATGAGATGTTCATGCGAGACTGGAATGTGCTGTGCTATTCAAAAACGGAGGAGCAATTTATGGAGTCAACAACTCGACTCAGAGCGACCTATTCTGAGTGCTGGCCAACTGCTGTTGGTTATGTAGAAAAATGGTACGAGCACAAGGAACGCTTTGTTGACGCCTGGACGGATCTGAAGCTGCATCTCGGCAACACAGCCACTTCTCGTGTTGAGGGCATTCACGCTGTCATCAAGAAGTACCTTGAAGAATCGAAAAATGACCTTCTCGGAGCTTTTATATGCATTGAACGCTATCTGATGCATCCGCAAGGAAGTGAGCGATACAAGAGTTTGCTATCTATATCTAAGCAGTCGTTACGCCTTCGACATCCCTACCTTCAACCTGGTTGGACAACAATTTCGCGCTCCGTGCTGGACTTCATTGCTCAACAGCTGGACACGGCCACACAACCGCCATTGGACTCCACTTGCACAGGTCGTTTCCGTGCTTCAATGGGGCTCCCCTGTTCACACGAGATCTCCACGAAGCTGCCAAGCAATCTTGCAATTGAAAAAGAAGATATCCATTCACATTGGCGGATCGTTAAAGCTACTGAAGAACCAGCTTCTCTGATTCCAGTATCCTCACTGGATACACAGCTAATTTCTGCCATGGCAAGTGCTGTCAGCATGCCTGTGGCAAAGAAGCAGCGTTTGCTAGAACAGCCACAGGCCATCGCGAACGGGCTGATCCAGCAGACAATTTTGGACTCAAAGATCGCAGCTGTTCGTGGAAGGCCGAAAAACTCGCAGCAAATGCAGATGCAGCAAAAGCGACTACTCGCATTCCAAGTCAGTTTGAGCTTGTTGAAGTTGTGGGGCGACAGCGGAAATGTGGGCAGTGCCGCGGTTGTGGGCATGATCGACGAACGTGCCAGGTGGTTGTGTGGTGGGCTCCAGCAGTGCCGGACGACGCAATGGCGATGAGCAGACAAGAATAAAACGAGAAAGGCGTTGAAGTAAAAAAGCGAAGACAAACGACAGTGGTTCAAGGTAGGCAGTCCCTATTAATAAATATGCTGAAATGAAAAATTTCACTGCGTCACGGATTCGCCAATGTGTTTTTGGATCCAGGAAGGAATACCTATCCGTGCTGTTATTTTAACAATCCACTTTCATGCCACCACTTGAGTACACCCGGATTCGCGGACTTCTCAGCCAGAGCCAGCATGCTGCTTGATGCGAACAGCATGTCCCACCCACTGTCTTTCCACCACTGCAGAACGGCCACATGCCCGTTATCCGTCGCGTAATACAGCTCCGCGGACGAGAGCCTCAACCGCAGTCCACTGTCCTTCCACCACTGCAGACAGTCGACGCGCCCGCACTGGCACGCAAACCCGATGGCGAGGTGCGTGTACTGCAGCTCCAAACCGGTATCCTTCCACCACTGCAGAACCGCGACGTGCCCCTCCCTCGTCGCAAAGTCCAAAGCGGTCGGGGGCTGCTCAACTCGGACGCCGCTCTCGCGCAACCACCAATCGAGGACGCGGACGTTGCCCGATCGGCTCGCGGCCAGCAGCGCGTCCTTTGAATACCTTTCCAGGTCCGCGCTCGAGTTTCTCGCCCACCAGCGCAGGTTCTCCAGGTTTCCGACGATGGAGGGTGCGACGAACGATCGGTTGGAAAGCTGCGGCTGAAGGCCTCGGGCGGCGCAGAATCGCCAGAGGAGATCGAGGAGGGGTGGGTCGTGCCGAATCGTGGCGACGTCGAATGGGCGCACGTGGAGGCCGCAAAAGGACTCTGCTTGAAGAGTTGGAAGACGGTGTAGTGTCGCGAGGCAGAGTCGGTCAATCGGGGGGAGGAATGCGGCGATCGACTCGGTGGCGTGCGTCGGCAACCGTCGGGGGCCAGGCACGAGTGCTGACATGGCAGTGCACTCCCAGTAACCTTGACCGACTCTCTTGTATGCCAACAAAGCACTATGAAAAAATGAAAATTCAATTCGAGGACTTTTATCAGAGGTTGAGGCCACGCTGCGGTAGTTTTGCTTGACTATCGGATTAAAAACTGCCTTCGTTCCAAGGAGTTCCATTTTGCCTCAAAATCGCCTCTATTTTCTACCGGCTCTTGTGTCTCCGAATCCTACTCAGGAAATCCGCCCACCCGCGGCCGAAGAACGAAGGCACGTTCTGGCAGCGTTTTCCATCACGCGTTGGCCTCGGTGGAAAGGTTTCGCCGGATCCCGAACCGCAAATGCACAGTCAGATTTGTCAGGTAACGCGTGAGTAATTTTTTGTCTCCCGGTTACAGTTTGACCGATAGCTCGGAGGGCCAAGCAATGTATTTCGAGGCAGTTGGACGACAAATAAAAAAAACTAAAAAAAAAGCACGTCTGAGAATGCAGTCGGCACAAAAACTCGCCGGAAGTGTCGCGCGCACACTCTCATCGATGCCCCCGTCTGCTCTAACCGCTGCAGCCGCAGCCTCCGTCGTTTCGGCCGTAGCGATCTTCTTGACGTACCTCTACCAGGACGATCCAGTCTTCCAGCACCCTCCCCTTAAGAAGCAGCCCCTGACAGATCCCAGCACCATCAAGGGACATGCACCAACCGTAGGCCGATCAAAGCAAACCCTTCCGTTCATCGGTGACACTCTCTACATGGCGGCAAATTTCCATCGCATCCACGACTATTTCACGGAGCACCTCAACGAGAACGCTCGGGAGTGCTCGGAACGCGGGGTTCGCCCCGTCGGCGTGGTCATGAAGCTGCCCTTCTCACCCGCCGTTATAAGCAACGTGGATCCTGCTGTCGTTGAGCACGTCCTTAAAACCAAGTTTCCCATTTACAACAAGGTAATGTGCGCGATTTCATTGCTTTTGTTTCAGTCCGATTTCCCTTTCTTTTAAACACCAGTCCTGGGACAGGGTCACCACTTTTCTCCCGCACATCGGACGTTCTTGGCCATGGGATATTTGCCGTTGACGGAGAAGAGTGGAAATTCCAGCGCAAAACTGCTGCGAACATTTTCAACATAAAGGTACAACGCGTACAGAAAAGTACAGTTGGAACTAACTCCATCTATTATTCCGCATCAGAACTTCAAAGAATTTGTCGGCGTCGTCTTCGTTGAGGAGATGGCAGCCCTATCTCTTCGCTTGGATCAAGCCGCCCAAACTAGCGAGGTTGTAAATCTTCAGGACTTGTTCTTCCGCTTCACGCTGGACAGCTTTTGCAGAATCGGGTTTGGAGTGAGGATTTTCTCGCAGCACTAAAACATGACCAAAACAACTGACTCACCCCTTGAGTAGGAAATGATCGACTCTCTCAAGCAAGAAAAGCCGATTGCATTCGCTACCGCTTTCGACGCCGCTCAAACGCGACTCAGCGAACGCTTTTTGACTCCCCTGTGGCGATTGGCGGAGTTTCTCTCCGTCGAGGGACGCCGCCACCAACGAAACGTGCGCCTCATCAAAGATTTTGGCCGCAAGATTGTCGAAAAGCGGCTCGCGCACCTCGCGGCGGGCGGCGATCCCTCTGAGTTTTCCGACGTCCTCAGCTTCATGATGTCCACCGAGGTCCCGCAAACCGGGCTTCCTCCGACGCCGGACCAGCTGACCGAGTACGTCATCAACCTGATCATCGCCGGGCGCGACACGACCGCGCAGGCGCTCTCGTGGTGCGTGCTGATGCTGCACAGGAACCCCGCCGCCAAGGCAGCACTGCTCGCCGAGATCGACGCAGCGCTGCCGGAGCGCGGGCAGCTGCCGAGCTACGAGCAGGTCCGCGGGATGCAGTACGCGAATGCCGTGTTCCACGAGACGCTGCGGCTGTACCCTTCGGTGCCCATGGAGATCAAGGAGGCGGCCGAAGACGACGTGCTGCCCTCTGGTGTGCAGATCAGCAAAGGAACGCTGGTCACGTGGTCGCCGTACGCAATGGGTCGCAGCACGTTGATCTGGGCGAGGACGCGGCGCGGTTCCGGCCGGAACGGTGGCTGGAGATGGAGAAGGCGCCGTCGCCATACGCGTACCCCGTCTTCAATGCGGGTCCCCGCGTCTGCCTCGGGAAGAACATGGCCGAGGTCGAGGGCGTGTTTGTGCTTGTGTCGCTGATGAAGCGGTTCGAGATTGAAGTCATTGAGCACGAAAAAGTGACTTATGCGTTTTCTTTGACGCTGCCCATGAAGGATGGGATGAGAGTTAGAGCGACGCGCCGCGAGTGAGCCCCAACTTGTTTAGCTCAGGACTTTGTGAAAGAAATCGGAATCTCATTCATTGCTGCTTTTTCTTTTCTTTTTCTTTTCTTTTTCTTTTCTTTTTTTTTTTTTTTTTTTGTTTCGAAACACTCATTGTCACTTTATCACAACGACCAGCCGCATTGGTGTTTTGTTTTTTGTTGCTGGCAGCGAATAATTTGGAAAGAAATTGCGTCAATGCGGCATTGGGTGGTGGGACAAACACCTGGGAGAGAGACACCCGCACAGAAAGAGACAAGAGCCTGCAATCATTGTTCAAAGAGAGAAAAAAGAAGAAGGTGAGAGAGGGAGAGAGAGAGAGAGAGAGAGAGAGAGAGAGAGAGCGACGAGATCGATCTGAAACAGTGACAAATTAGAAAAAGCGAAACTGGAAAATTCCCGTCCTTTCTTCCATCCGAAGTGTCTCTCCTTTGCACCTTTTTTTTTTGCATCTCATTTTTGTTTGTTTTCATCCCTCTCACCAGCACTGTCTCGCCTCCACCGCCTCCTGCGGAGTGTGGAAGCGTCTGTCTGTAAGCCCCCCAGCCTGCCCTCTCTCTCTCTCTCTCTCTGCTCTCGTCTCGGTTCCAGCGCCAGTCTGTCCGACGCCCAGTGAGTCAGATTCTCTGGCCAGCTCCTCCCTGCATCGGTCGATGCAGCAACCATCGCCGCCACACCCGCCACTTCGCCCCTCCAACACACTCTTTCACCCTCCTCGCCCTCATCATCCTCACCATCACCCTCGCCCTCACCCTCCCCAGCTGCCTCACCAGCTTAACTTCCAGCCGAGCCAGCCACCCCACCAGCTGCTACCTCCCTCGCGCGAGCAACCCTCGCTGCCACCACCACCACCACCGCTTCCTCTGCCACCACCGCCAATGCAACAGCACCAAAACCGTCACCACAGCCAAGTGCAAGCAGAAGGACTGCAGGACACTTACAACTCGGGGTCTTCCAGCAGTACAGCGCAACAGATGCTGCCTCCAACACCAAGCGGCTCGTCATTCACCCCGGCGCTTCCGTTCTCATTCAATCCAACTTTCTCGCCGCACATACCCCTCCGCTCCAAGCCGCTCACGCGCTCCGCATCTTTTCCGGATCACACAAACACCCCCTACATACCCATGTATTCACCGGCCTTCTCCCCCGTCCCTGACCTCTCGCACCGCTTCTCAACCTTCGCCCCGCACTCGCCCTGGACCCCCGTCGCCGCGCACAGCATGCTGCTGCAACCCGCCATCCTATCGCCGAGCATCCACTCCCACTTTTCTCCCATCCAAGACAATGGACCCCTTGCGTCTCCTTACGTCCACGAAGTTCCCGCCTCCAGCCAGCACGCCCCCTACGCACCGCACCTCACGCTATGGGAAGACGTCGGATACAGCCCCATGCTCAACCCGCACCTCGGCTACATCACCATGGCCCCGCCCGCAGCCGTCACCACCGTCGGCCCGTCCACCGACATTACGGCAGCAGCGGCGTCAGCAGTGGACCCCTTCAATCGAGTCGACTTTGACGCCATGGCGGGCGACACAGCGGCCGAGGCGGCCGATACGTTCAAGAGCATCGGCGGCGACACAGGCCAGCTGACCAACTTTCTCGACACTCTGCTGGGCGACGGCGACGGGCGGCTAGTCGGGGCCGCGTCGTCGAGCGCGGCGGCGGCGGCGGCCGCCGTCGATGCGTTTGGAGATGCGCTGGAGGTGACCACGGGCGCGGAGCCGTGGCGTGTGTCGTCGTCGTCGACGACGTCGGCGTCGGAGCCGCTCCACCAGGACAGCGAGTACGACGGCGACGGTGACGACGTCAAAGACGAAGCCCCCGACGACGCCACAGAAACCGTCTCCCCCTCTCCCTCCGCTGCCACCGCCGGCGCCGGCTCCAGCTCAACCACCTCCAAACAACCCAAACCCAAATCCACCACCAACCCGCCCCGCAAACGCATCCGCCCCTCCCGCCGCGTCACAACCCGCCCCTACAACGAAGGCCCCCACCAATGCCAAATCTGCCAGCGCCGCTTCATGCAGCCGCCGTCCCTCCGCGCGCACATGAAGCTGCACCGGAAGAAGCGGCAGCACGCGTGCACGTTCGAAGGGTGCGGCAAGGTGTTTCTCCGCGCGCAGGATTTGAGCAGGCACGGGGCGACGCACCGGGACGCGGAGGACAGGCCATTCGAGTGCCCGTTGGGGTGCGGGAGGAGGTTTGGGAGGAGGGACGCCGCGCAGAGGCATTCGGTGCTGAATTGCGGGGTGAGGAGGGCGAACGAGTTGGCGGCGGCGGCGGCGGCCAGCGGTGTGGCGCAGGGCGATGGCGGTGGCGGCTCGTCTATTCACGGTGAAGGTGGTCCGAGCTCTCTGGCTGTGTCTGACCCCGATTCGGCTGTGGTTGCGGCGATTGCTGCGCTTGCGAGCGCTGTCCCATCGGACTCTTAGAATGAGTTGAGGACGTCGGTCCTTCGCTTTCTCTTCCTGTAGTCACAATCAGTACCTGTAATAGTCAATCCAATCTTCTTTCAATCCGTCTCTACTTTTTTTATGTTGGTTGATTTAATACACATTATCAATTACGGTCCGAAATAGATTCTCATTCAGCGGCGCATGAGCTCTTGTGGCCGTACTGTGCTTGCTAAACTGATTTTGGTTGACAATCAAACAGGCTTTTGCGTTTGACTCGAAAAGCGGCCACTCGGGATTCAGTCATAATGGCATGGTTTATTTCTTTCAACAAAGAGACGCGAAAGAGTCAAGTAAAAAACGCAAGCGAATAGCCTCAGGAAGTCCCTCGACTGATCAATTTTCATCCACGGTATCCCACGTTGCCTTGTGAGGCGTTCCGCGTAGGCGGCACAGGGCGAGACTTGTCGTACCCAGAGTCTTGCTGGCTGTACGCAGTCTGGCTACTCGGCAAGAACTGCTGGTTTCCTGAGTACGGCTGCTGGCCGTACGACTGCGTCGGCGAGTACTGCTGCTGCTGCTGCTGCTGCTGGTGCTGACCATAATTGTACCCCTGCGGCTGCTGGTACGCCTGCTGCGCTCCGGCAACCGTCGGAGAGTAGCCGCCGACGACGTTGGGCTGCTGCTCCTGCTGGTACGAGTTGATGATCGTTCCGTAGCCATTAAACTGCTGCGGCTGCTGCTGCGGCTGGGGCACGGAAGCCGCCTGTTCAGCCTTTGTGCTCGGCAGCGCGTCGTTCTTTTTCGCGCGCGCTTTGGCGGCCTCGCCCATGTGTTTGATGACGCTCCAGACGGCCATCGCGACGAGGAAGATGCAGAGCAAGGCGGAGAGGGCATACGTGGGCGCTTTGCGGCCGCTGGCTTTCTCGCCAAAGCCGACGTTGATGATGATCGCGACGAGGATCAGGGCGATGGAGGCGGTGTTCCGGAAGAAAGATTCGATGGACTTTGAAAGGAGGACGTTCCCCGAGCTGCATGATGATTGTTAGATTCCAATCTGAGCCTTGCAGATAAAGCTTACGTTTTCAAGTAGTGGATGGCGGCAAATTCGATCAGTGCGATGAACACAAACAGGAACGCAAAGGCAATGAACACGTCCATCTTGGTAATGTCTGTTATGGTGAAAAAAACGGGTCGGTTTGATTTTGAGACGCCGAAAAAAAGAGCTCAACTCACAGTTCACTTTGGGAAGATCAGCACTGGCAATAAAGTTGAGCGAAATAACCGAGACGAGAAGAGACACTCCAAAAGCGACACGAGCAGGAACTGCGTCAGGAGAGACCCAGTAGGACAGTGTAGATGCAAAGGTCACGAAAAATAGGGGAAGCCTGCATAAGAGGACAAGAAAGCATTAGGCTAAGGTCTGACAGTTCCTCTCCATCGATTGGACCACAGAACGCAGCGCCAAAGATACTTACAAATACTTGATGACATAGGTAGTTGGATCCCTCTTCACGTTCAAACTCCAAAGGACGTACGGAGTGCCAGCCGTCGTCGCGGTGATGTTGACGCCACTCGCGTACAGGATGCCCGACTCAACATACCAGTCCTGCAACGGCCAAAGGGCGGACGAGTAAGTGTAGTTGGGGAACGGGTTGAAGCCGTTTCCATCGAGAGTGAAGTTCAGCTTAAGCGATCCGTAGGAGAAAGGCGCGACGATGATGTTCAGGTCTTGATCGTCGAAGGGGAACGATTGGAGAGTGAAGTTGGCGTTGAGGGTGGTGAGGAAATGCTGCGGGTGCCAGTCCACCAAGTGCAGGGATCAGTACACAAGATGAAGACAGTGATTGGGCAGGTATCACACATAAAATAGCGAAACTCAAAAAACTGCCTGTTGTACTGATATCCAGCTCGACCTTGTCAGAGAATCCGGCGAAGCAGGACAAATCTCGCCCGGCCAATCTCACAGCGGCTACTACCGCCCACCCATTCCTCCACCTTATTCCCCACCAGATCAAACTAACCTGCGAGAAAAACACCCGGCCGTTGGGTTGGATCGTGAAGGAGGAGTCAAGCACCTCCGATGCATCCTGGGAGTTGTAGAAGAAGGTGTCCGGTCTCCAAAAATAGCGATAGTCCGCATGGATAGGCTCTGCACTCGTAGCAGTGTACTTCAGGCGAGGGTCGATCCAGCGCTGGTAAAGAAACACATCGGCCTGGATGATGATGCGGCGGGGGAAGGAAGCGGGAGTGTTGATTACGTGTGTGTCGACAGGCGGATCCGATCGCTCAGCGCCACCCACAAGACCCTGCACCCATCTTGTTGCTCATCAAAGGCTTTGACAGCAGGGGCCAGCCAAGTCAAAAGACATCCCGCAGGGACGGTCGACTCTTCGAGCTCTGGCAGGTGCGTGTGTGTAACACAAAACACTCACGGTGAAGACGGAGTTTTTCGGATCGACACCAAAGACACGGACAACACGCATAGACAGGTCGATCTCTGTGGGGGTCGCCGTCCCGCCCCCGGGGCGGGTGGTGTTGTCGTAGTTTGCGAGCAGCTGTTTGGTCAGGTCCGAGTACTGCGCCGCGGCGGTTCCGGCGAGGGCCAGCACGGTGACGACAGCGGCGGCGACGGCAACAAGAAGGATGCCCGCACGCCCTCCTCGCCGGCTCAGACGGACGGGTGCAATCGAGGAGGGGTTCATTATTTTTTTTCTTTTTTCTTTTGGTTCTTTCTTTGCCTGTCGCTTGCCCTTCACTCTGTTATTCCTTTTTTGCACCTATTTTGTCTTCCTCCTTTTCCCTTTTTGCCCAGTCATGATGAAAAGACATTTTTGGCTCTGTCCGTTTCTCCTCTGCTCGTCCCTTGTCTTTCAGACTGTTTGTCTGCTGTCCCAATTTTCACTTTCCCATCAAAACGTCCTTGTCACACACTCAAGCCACCCTTGCACTCTTCCTCGTTTACCTCGCCCTTGTTCATCTCTTTATGCTCCTGTCCAACCGCCCGATCTTCGCGATCCTCCTGGCCATTGGTGCCGCAGCAGGCGCCGCCGTGGCGCAGGTAATCGCCCCCGCTCCATCGTCGTCGTCGACGTCCACCGGGTCCGCCACGACATCAACTGCGACGGCCGCAGCTCCGACTGCCTCCTCATCGGCTCTTTCGCTTAATGGTGTCGTCAACCAGCTGCTGACCGGTTATGACAAAACGGTCCGGCCGAGCGCGGGAACGGGCGATCCCACTCTCGTTGCTGCCCAGTTCCAGATCAACAGGCTCTTCAACGTCAACCCCATATCCAGCGACTTTAAGGTACTTGTGTGTGCATCTGTTTCTACCGGACGACGACAGGCCGATGTTCCAAGGCTGATTGGTGCCTCGTTTCATCTAGATGGATCTGTATCTGCGACTCCTGTGGAACGACTCTAGGCTAGCAACCACTTTCACCACGAATGAACAAATTAGGTTGGATCCCACGAACATCTGGGTGCCCGATGTCCAGTTTTACAACCAACACAAGCCGACCGGACCCACAGACGAATCCTGCCAATTGAAGGTGCCCGCATCGGGAACAGTCCAGTGGAACAGGGTGAGCCAAGAGCGCATTTTGCGCGGTGACTGAGCCAACACTGATTTCCAACCCACCGCCTGTTCACCCGATCCACCAAATCACAGCACTTTGTGGTGGACCTATACAGCACGTTCTACCTCTACAGCTTCCCCTACGATACCCAAAACATTTCGATCCGCGTCGTGTCCCTCTCGTACCCGTCGTCGGAGCTCCAAATGGGCTACTGGCCCGCGAGCCAAGGCGGCGCCGCCCGGCCGTCCCTCGACAGCTCCTTCTCCTCCGACATCTGGACGCTCGCAGAACAGGACCCGCACCTCAAAAAGTACTACGACAACTCCAAAGACCCCAACTCGACCGTGTACGCGGGGATCGAGTACACGCTGACCATCGACCGCGACCCGACCATCTACATCATCAAATACGTCCTCCCGCTCTTCTTCATCGCCTTCTCCTCGACCCTCTCCTACTGGGTCGACCCGGGCGTGCCCCCGGCCCGCGTCGGCTTCGTCCTCACCCTCCTCGTCGCCGCCTTCTCCCTCAACTACGTCGTCTCCGCCGAGCTCCCCAAGGTCAACTACCTCTCGACCCTCGACACGTACGTCGTCGTCGCCGTCGTTTTTGTCCTCGTCTCCATCGTCGAGTTTGCCGTCGTGCACTATACCAAAGTCGCAGGCGCCGCCGCGCTCAGCGCCGCCGTCGAGTGGGCCTTCCGCGCTATGGGGCCGTTTGCGCTGGTTGCGGCGTGGATTTTGGTGAGGTACGGTACCGGGAACGATAACAAGAACGCGGCGGGCAAGTGGATTGGCACGGTGATTTTGGTGCTGTCGGTCGTTGGCGGCGCCGCGTTTGGGTTTGTGCAGTACAGGAAGCTGGCGGCGGCGGCGGCTGCAAAGTCAAAGTGATGAGGAGGCGAGGTCTGGTTTTTTGGTTCGGTCGTCTGGGTGATTTGCTGGCCTTGGTTTCCATTTCCTTTCGTTCGATTTCCCATTTTTTTCGTGGCTTGCTTTATTTCTTTCCGATTTTGTTTCTCGCAACAGAGCGCGGCTTGGTCCTGATCGAATTGCGTTTTTATGGGTGCGTCTTCTTTCGTGCCAATCGCAGTCAGGGACGGTTTTCACCGTGCAAAGAAGAGAGCGGGTTGCCGCTCGGTTTCCGTCCAGTGAAGCACTTCGGCTAAACAAGTGGCAAAGGATCTATTTGGTAAGAATTTGTTGAAGTCGCGGTTTCATGGTCGCGACTTTCCACGCCCAGGGACATTCAGAAAACTCAGGGTCAGCGGAGGTACACAACGTCAAAATCAGATGCATTCTTCTTCGATGTCGCAGCAGTGCTCTGGGACCCAATAATAGAGGGCTCGCCTTTATAGAGCAGCTGGGGACACAAGATAGTCTCCACTACTTGCGGGTGCGCCCGCAGGCGCAGCATCCCTCACATACTGGTGATGATACGACCCAACAGGCTCTTGGCTTACCGGCTGATAGTGGTGCTGGCCAGCCGGCAGCGTGTTCTGCGTGACCGTCATCCCGGAACTAGTCGCACCACCCGCTGGGTCGTCCTTCTTTTTCGCCCTCCCCTTGGCCACTTCTCTACCGTGCTTGACGACGCTCCACACGGCGTTTCCAAGCAGAAATGCCACAAGGACCCCCGTCACTGTGTACGTCATGACTTTGCGGCCGTCTGCGAGGTCTCCGAAGCCCACGCTGACGATGACGGTGACGAGGATGAGGGTGATGGAGCTGGTGTTTCTAAAGAATGATTCGATTGACTTGGAGAGGAGAACGTTTCCAGAGCTGTGGTTTGTGTTTGTTTGTTTGTTTGGGTGGAATTAGCGTTGCCAGGTGACAATTTGGTGCTCACATTTTAAGAAAGTGTACGATGGCAAACTCTACCAGGGCGATAAAAACAAAAACGAACGCAAACAATATAAACACGTCCATTTTGGTGACGTCTGCAACGGAATTAAAAACACGTTAGGAGTTTGCGTGGCGGAATGGAGGCTACACTCAACAGTTCACTTTAGGCAGATCTGCACCCGCAATAAAATTGAGGTATATGACAGAGACCAAAAGCGAAACGCCAAATGCGACTCGCGCGGGAACGGCGTCCAGCGAGACCCAGTACGACAGAGTAGAAGCGAACGTAACAAAAAACAATGGCAGTCTGTTTTGGTTTTACAGTTTCGCCATGAACGCGGTCAGTTGCAGCCCTTTCGATGGTTTGATCTGTCCTCACAAATATTTGATGATGTAGCTCGTCGGGTCCCTCTTCACGGTCAAGTTGAAAATCGCAAAGGGCGTTCCGGACGTCGTTGGAGTGATGCTCACGTTTGCGGGGTACAGCACCCCGGACACTGCCGTCCAATCCTGCAAAGGCCACAGCGCCGACGAGTAAGTACGTCCATTTGGGTGCAGGATTGAACGCTGGGGTATCCAAGGTAATGTTGATCTTGAGCGAGCTGTACGAGAATGGTGCGACGAAGATGTCCAGGTCTTGAGAGTCCAGTGGGAAGGAACGGAGAGTGAAGTTAGCGTTGAGGGTGGTGAGAAAATGCTGTGTGGGGTGGTTTGGCGCGAGGGATTGTGAGGTGCTGCACCCGGATTAGTTTTTTGGTTCAAAGGAGGGTTTGGACAAGGCCAAATTTTCTGGACGTTGCGTAGTTCTTCATCATTATTTTCATTTGGGACAACGCGCTGCGCAAGAGGACCCCTCCCTCCCGGCCCAGGTCGGCGCACTTCCAGTGGGTGCCCGCCTCCGGGGACGAGGAGAATACATTTCGTCACCCCCACTCGTTCTCCCACGCTTCGCGCAAAGGGAGGGACAATTTGGCTGATTTGCAATGCGGTTTTGAGACAGTGGAGGCCGACTCTACCTGACTGAAGAACACCAATCCGTTTGGCTGGATGGTGCAGTGTAGTCGCCAAGTTGAGTGTGCTTGTTTTTTGTTTTGCTTGTTTTGTCTGTTTGCGCCGAATTCCTCTTCGGTGGGTTTCTGGAGAGATTTAGTAAGCGCGCAGTCATCGAATGGAAGTGGGCGGGGAGGAAAGACATGCCGGCGCGGCTGCGAAACCAAGCACCCACGTACGCACACTCTCACACACTCACACACACACACACACACACACACACACACAAAGATATTTCACGCACACGGTCTTTTTGCCCCCAGTGGGTGGGCTGGGCTTTGGCGCACGCAAACATAGCAAGGACCCCAAGTAAAGACTAAAGGTAAGACAAAAGATTGGGAAAGTGGCAAAAAGAGCGCAAACACGGGAAAGGTCAAGAGACTGACAGACAAACAGGCCGAGAAAGGCATGTGTAGATGGATGGATGATTTTATGAAAAAGCGGCTGCGCCGCGCGATGCTTGCCGAGTGGGGGGTATTGGTTTGCCCATTTTTTCGTCTTTGAAAAAGAAAGGAAGGATGATTATGAGAGGACGGACAGCCCTTGCCTTCTGGCTGCTGCAGCTTCTGGCGACTGCTGCTTCCGTGACCTTGCCCCTCGTCGCCGCGCAGGACGCAACCACCACTACCTCGGCTACAGACGCGGAGACCGCATCCGCCGCCGCCACAACCACAACCACCACCGCCACAGCAACCACTGCTTCGGCAGCTGCTACCACCACGACAGCTGCCGCTGCCTCCCCTTCTGCGACTGCCTCCAATGGGCTGAGCTTCATGCCGGTCGTGGACCAGCTGCTGAAGGGATACGACCTCTGGGCTCGCCCCAACGCCGGGACAACCACCGCCACCGCCGTTTACGCCCAGTACCGCATGAACAGGCTCTTCAACGTCGACCCCACCACGAACGCCTTCTCTGTGAGACACGAGACCCTGCTTCCCTTCGTCTTCCTCTTGTACTACCTTCGGAATGGTTGCACCACAACTTTGGACCCCACCCGTCCTGAGGAGTCGGTGTCTTCTGCACCCGGTTCCCTGTTACACAACTTGCACCCTGGCTGTGTCCCGCACACCCAAACCCTGGATCGAACCCAGACTAACCCGATCCCCTACTTTCAAACAGATCGATCTCTACCTCAAGCTGCAGTGGTCCGATCCCCGGCTCGTCTACTCTGGCTCGACCAGCTCTGAGACGATCCGCCTCGACTCCTCCAAGATCTGGGTTCCGGACGTCTACTTTTACAACGAGCATGCCATTTTCGACGCCGTTTCAGAGTCATGCGTCTTGAAGGATCCCACGCAGGGCATCGTCGTATTGAACAGGGTGAGCGCCTTTTTGGATATGTCGGTGGGCCGTGCATTGCTAGCCTGACCTTCTGGACGCCAAATCGGGAACAAACAGCATTTCGTCGCATCCCTCACGTCCCCGTTCCAGTTGGCGGACTTTCCCTTTGATGACCAAGCGATTTCGATCCAGCTGGCGTCGTACTCCTACAACGCATCGTACTTGACTCTGAATTACTACCCCGCCGAGCAAGGTGGACCTGCCAACCCGTCGCCTTTCGACACGTTTTCGTCTGTCTTGTGGACGGTAAGGCGACCGACCATACTCGTTCTTTCTTTTGGTCCGTGCAACCTTTGTCTGACCCCAGCCCTCGTCTGCAGCTCTACGATGAAGACCCAACCATCAAGCGTGTTCTCTCTGATCCGTCCCGGAACACCTCTGCAACTTACCAAGGTCTCTGGTACTCTCTCTTCATCTCCCGCGACCCCACCATCTACATCCTCAAGTACATTCTCCCGCTCTTCTTCGTCGCCTTTTGCTCGTGCGTGTCGTACTGGGTCGACCCCGGCGTGGTTCCCGCCCGAGTCGGTTTCGGCGTCACCCTCCTCCTCGCCACCGTCACCCTCAACTTTGTCGTCTCGGGCGATCTGCCAAAGGTGAACTACGCGACAAAGATGGACTACTACGTGATCACGGTGTTTACGTTCGTGTTTGGCGCCTTGGTCGAGTTCACCGTCGTGCACTATCTCAAAGCGTAAGTTTCCCGGTTTCACTGTCGACTTGCCCCAACTCACCTGATCCCTTCGTTAGCAACGGAAGCCCGCTGCTTTCAAAGCACATTGAAAGGTTCTTCCGCATCGCGAGCGTGCCCACCCTCATCCTCGCGTGGATCTTTGTCACTTACGCCACCGGAACCACCATCTCCCGCGGTGTCGAGTACGGCACTGGTTCATTGATTGGCATCGTCATCATCATATGCGCTGTCTTGACGGTGCTGGGGTACATGAAGGAAGCCAGGGAGGAGCCGAGCAAAAAAGCGTCGAATTAGAAAAATGTGGGCATTGCGCTTGTTCAGTTAGACTGTTTGAGGGTTGAAGGACTTAGTTCGCGTCAGGCACTGGCGATCTTTGTTGCTGATGAAACATTTCCACGTTTCGCCGTTTTCACCGGCCTTTCTTTTACCCGTTTTTCATTTGTTCGGTGATTGGAACTAGTGGCGTCAGACTTTGCAAAGCATATATTCTATCAGAGCGTTCTCGTGAGATGCGCCATTCGCAGTTGCCCGCCAGATCTCTCGTCCTACTCCACAGTGCAAAGCCACCTGTAAAGCTCAGGACTCTCGAGGCCGTGCCTGTTGGACAAGGATCGCAATTGCGCCGAGCTCCGCCGTGCAGATCCTATGACCATTGCACTTTGCATCTCTGGGATTCCGATAATAGTTCTCTGGAGTCACTCGTTTACGGCAACAAGATCCACATTGCTTCAGGGGATGAAATGCGTTCCATCAAAAACGAGTCGAAACAGCTACTATTTCTAACACCTCCCACCCAACATCGACAACGTGGCCGAGCGGTTAAGGCGACAGACTAGAAATCTGTTACGGTTTCCGTGCGCAGGTTCGAGTCCTGCCGTTGTCGGACTGCTCCTTCTCTCAATCCTTTTCATAGGCTGCAAAAACAACATTTGTGGAACATTTCCGGTGGCGTGGGAAAGGTTTCAAGTATGAGAAACAGATATCAAAATACTTTCACTTGACGCAAAAGCGAGCGTACCAGGGGTCGAACCTGGAATCTCTTGATTCGTAGTCAAGCGCGGTAACCATTTGCCATACGCCCATGCCGTGTTTCCAGAACATTAAGTTATTACGCAAGCTTTTTATTGTGCAATGGGTGGTTCAGCACGCAGTATCAGTTTTTAGCAGGATAAGGAAATCCACTTTCGCTTTTTTCGACATGATTTTTTGTCTCAAGAATTGAAAACCCAATAAAGTAAAATGATGCATACTATCGTTCTTTTGCTATGAAAGCGAGCTTTTTTTTATTCTATCCTTGCGGCCCTTCGCTCAGGAGGGGGGCGCAATGCCATTTTGAAGGATGTGGCTGCACGCCAGTGATGCGAGACAGAACCAAAGAGCACACAAGACCCACACGCCACCCCTGCTGTTCAACGTGGAACCCGATTCCAGCTCGTGCGTGTCTCGTTTTCCCAAAGAGCAGGCGTCGAAAACGCGGGCCCCCGATCTTGAGGGCGAGATTCCCAGACCCTTTCTTTTTTCCCAGCTTGGTTGCCAAGGTACAAAACCAAAAAGATTTCGATATCCTGCAACAACATGTAAGGGAATGTAGTCGGAAAACGGTTATGAAATACCCTGGCGTTTTTCATCCTGGAAGTCCTTCGAGCTGGGAGGAGATCATCGGAGAATACAAGGAGTTGGACCAGAATCTAATCTTGAGGCTTTTACATGACGGAACCACCAAGTTACATTCCAAAAAGCAAGCAATAAAACAAAAGCATGAGACCGAAACGAAACGAACAGAACAAAATACAGTATATAATAATATAACCACTCCAATCCAGAAAGTGTGTACCTTCCGAATCCCTCCGTTCGCTCCCAAAATTTTTACCTCCAACCATCCTCACACATTCGCTCCCCGCCCGTCAGACAACCCCCGCCGCCCGACACACCGGACACCGCACGCCCCTGCCTCCCCACGCCGCCCCTCACGGACCCACGCCTCGACGCACCTGCTTGTGAAAGGCGCTGACCGGCAATGCAGCATCTCCCGCACCCGGTCGCCGCGACGGAAGGCACCAAAGCAGATTGGGCAGTCCGGTCGCGCGTAGGGCGGGGTCGCGTAGGCGAGGGGGCGCCGACGAAGCGGTGGGATGGTGGAGGACGAGGGAGGGTGCAAGGGAGGCGTTCTTTTCGGAGGTGGCCAGCGGCCGGCCCCTCTGGGTAAAGAAGACGTTGGGGGGCTCTGGGTTGGCCATGGTCGTGGGCCGTGGTCGACGGCGGTATGTCGGCGGGGTTCGCGGTGTGTCGGAGGGGTTGATGGGGTTGCCGTCGCCAGCCATCATCAGTAGTGTAGAGGTGGAAAGGCGAGGCCGAGCCCGGTCGCGGGGGCTCCCAATTGACGCATGCGTGGACAGCAGTCGTAGGCAGCGTTTGCAGATCGCTTCGAGGGTGGTGTCGGCATTGGAACCACGTCGTCGCGTCCTCCGCCGCCCCCGTCCACGCCGCACCACTGACGGCTTCGCAGCCCTACTGGTCTCTACATCCGGACTCCACATCCTCATCCCGGCGGCGCCTCCTGACCCTCACCCACACCTCCAATCAACCTGAACCTGTTGCCGTCGCTCTCCCCGCTCCTCCTTCTCAACCACAATCACCTCCACGTACATCAGCCGGTCGCCCCCCTTACCGCCTTTCCTTTTCCCCTCCCCGCTCGCTCCAATCCAGCACCACGCCCCGCACCACGACCCCCGCCACTCCGCACCGCCAGCTCCACCATCTCATCCCTCTTCAGCGCGTTAACGTCCCCGCGCACTTCCGCTCCTTGCCCTCTCGACGTTCTCCACCTCCGCCGCCGTCCTTCTCCCGCCCCCTTCCCGCCCGGGGGGCTCATACAATAGACCTCGTGCACAAGTGGATCAGCTCGCGGTCGCCCCACGCCCGTTCGCGGGCTCGCGCGTCGCGGAAGATGAATACGCGGTCGGTTCGGATCGTCGTCGTCGTCGTAGTCGTTGCCGAGCCCGTTGGCGCCCCAATCGCCAAACTCGGGGCGGAACTGGTTGCCGTGGCGGCGGCGGCGGCGGGGCAGGCGCGAGGCTTCAAAGTGGAGCTTGTAGACGGCGAAAAAGGTGGTGATGGTAATGAGCTCAAAGTAGCGGGCCACTGCTCTTGTGACAGTGGGGAGTGGGAAAAGGAGACAAGGGAGAAGAAGGCAGGAGGGTCGGACGGTAAATTGAATGTCACAAAGGAAAAATAAACGGTGACCGGTCCCAACACTCAACAGAGCAGCCAAGTCGAAAACCGAAACAGCATGGGGTCTCCTTGCGGGCATATCGACGCCGTCCAAACTTGTTTCGAGCCATAGATCAGCGTGATGCTATTTTTCGAGGGTAAAAAAAAAAAAATGGAAGGAACAGAGCGGGCACTCACTTAGTCTTATAAAAACCTCCACTCCAACTCAACGATTCAAATTAAAATACAAACTTACATCTTGAACACCCACGACCCCCAAAACCCAGTCTCCATCCTCAACGGCCACGATGTCGACACTTCCTCGTCCTCGCACACCCACGCCACGCCCTCCAGCAGCATCTTCATCCCGCACGCCGAAACAACACTGAATGCCACCGCCGCCTCAAAGTATAAATACGACGGGACGGCCTGCTCGCAGAGCGAGAAACGTCTCAGCTGCAGCCGGCACGTCGATCGTCGCTGGTTTTGGCAGTGCGGCGGTGGCGTCGAGTGTTTCGTATGGGGTGTCGTATCGCGCAAGGGTGGCGGCAATCGCGGCGAGGACGGCGATGTTGAACGCGGCGTGGGCGCCGATGAGTGCGTGTTCTTTCAGCTCGACGATCTCGTCGTCGTCGCTGGTCATTTCACACACGAGGAGGTTGGCGGCGGCAATGGCCGTGCCGAAGAAGCCGACTAAGGTTGTAATTTTGTTAGTCAGAAAAAGCGGTGATCCTCGCGAAGCGGGAAAACCAAGAGAAGTCAAGATAGAAACCGCCGGCGTCGTAACCAATCACTCACCCAAATGCACCGCTGCCCCGGCCCACACGGGCAGATCCCCGGCCTTGCAGGCGGCCTCGCCAAACACCACCCGCAGACCCGCCGCTGCCACCGCCAACTTCACCGTCATTAGTCCCGCGGTGGCCCACATGCCGGCCTCGGCCATCCGCGTCGCGAAGTACGAGCCGCCGGCGAGGACGACTGCGAGAAGAAAGAGGGCGGCAGAAAGTGCGGCGTCGAGCTTCACAACGACAAGGAGCGAGGGGGGCAGCAGAGGCGGGCAGTTAGAGGGGCAGCCGGGGCGGGAGGGTGGCGGGGTCAGGCAGCGCGGGGCAACGGCGGGGTATAGGATGAGGAGGGTTGTGCTTACGGCGAGGGTCAACAGGTTCGGGATGCTGGCGTATTCCAAAAGTGGGATATCAGTAGGTGCATTCAGTGTAATGGGTGGGCTTTGACGCTTTGACGACGGCACTTACCGATGAGGCTCGTGAGGAGCCACGAGCTTGCGATCTTCTTTTTTTTTTTTTTTTTTTTTTTTTTTTTTGTTGTATCGTTTTTTCTTTTCCCCTGGCCCCGAAGCCGAATGGTTGGCGCAAGGTACGGGAGCACTGATTTGCGGCAGCAGCGATCCGGGGTGAAGGAGCGAAAAGAGGCGTGTGGCCTGTGAGAACGGACCTTCCTCGCCCAAGCGCTCGCTCGCTCGCTCTGAACGGGGAAGAAGTGGAAGGGGTGGCGGGGGAGACAGAGAGGAGATGGAGAGGAGCGAGAGCGCGGGGTCCGATGGGATGTGCCGATAAAAACGTGCGAGCGCTTGTGTCGTCGACTGCTGTGGGTCTTGGTGGCGAGGGTGATGGGAGGCCAAGTCAAGTCAAAGAATGATCTAATCTGACAAGGACGACTGTCTTGCAGGTCGGTTACACAAAAAAAAACGCAACCGTTTTTTCAAAGATGGGGAGAAAAAAAAAAAAAAAAAAAAGGAACCAAAGAAAAAGAAAACCTGCTCGCCTTGAGCAAGGTTTTTGGTGCCAATGTCCACACCACGAGAAAAAGAACAGCAACTGCAACGCTGGACAACGGGAAGAAAGCAAGTGAGAAAGAGAGTGAAACCACGCAAAACCCATTAGGGGGGGGGAGGAGGGGGATGCGGGTACTGCGCAAACAGGCGGAACAGCGGGGAGAACATGAAATCCAAACGGGGTCACCTTTTTAAGAAAGGCCAAACGCGGGCCACAGGTAAAACTAAGGACGGGGGGGGTAATACGTAAAACGAAGCGGAAAAGGGACCAAAGAAAAAAGAAAATGCATGATGCAAACTGCAAGATGAACCCCTAATGCGTAAACCCAGCCAAACACAGACTCCACAATACAGCACCCACCGCCACAAACCCACCACACCATCCCAGGCGGGGGCGGAAGAAAGTTTCTCATCGTCCCCAAAGAAAAAAAAAAAAAACACGCTGGCCAAAAACGGAACGACCAATTACACAAGATTCCACAAGAATCATCAATCTTTTTTTTAAATATCGCTCAACTCGCAGCACTTGTTCATCCTCACATGCCTCCTCAGCGCGTCCTTGCGCGAAAAAGTCTTCCCCGGGCACGCCGGGCACGTCATCAGGTTGCTCTTGTCGTGCACGGTCCCGTGGCGGAGCAAGTCCTGCGCGCGGCAGAACGCCACCCCGCAGTCCTCACACCGGAACCCGCGCTCGCGCGCAGGGTTGTGCGTCTCGAGGTGCGCCTTGAGGTTGAAGAGCCGCGTAAAGGAGCGCGTACAGGTCGGCAGCGTGCAGGCGTAGCGGCGCTGGTTGGGGTGACGGCGGCGGGTCGAGCCAGCACTGGAGGATGTGGGGGAGGAGGTGGAGGAGGAGGTGGAGGATGTGCTGTTGTGGCGAGCGGGTTTGCCGCCGCGGGAGCGGCGACCGCCGCTTGGAGACGGGCTGCCGCCCTCGTGGTAGTCGCTGTCCATCTTGTCGTCGAAGTCGAGGTCCTCGTCGTCCTCGTCGTCGCCGTCTTCCTCGTCGTCGTACTCGGCGCCGCCTTCTTCAGAGAACGAACGCTTGACGCCTGCAGCGGCGGCCAGCCCCGCGAGGCTGGCGGCGGCAGCGTGGGCGGCAGCGAGAGACGCCTTGCGGGACTTGACGGCCGACGGCGGTGATAGGGTCTCGCCCTCGGGGGGAGAGAGTCGACAGCAGCGACAATGGAGGACAGGCCAGAGTCGCTGCGTTGTGGAAACTGTTGGAACGAAAGAGGGTGGAACGTGACGGTGGGGGCGTAGGAGTGGAATCCTTCGTGGTGGGGGTCCGAATCGGACAAGGGGTAGGGCTGTCCGACGACGACGGCTTGCCACTCGGACGCCGCGACGGGCTCGCCGTCGGCGTTCAAGCTGCTGTGTGGTGGTGGTGGTTGTGGCGCTGTGGGGAGCAGATCGAGGAGAGGAGAAAGGTCCGCGTCGGCGCGGAAGGGGTGGAGGGCGACGACAGCGCAGGCAAAGGGTCGCAGAGGATCTCGGAGGCCTGGAGGAGCAGATCGATGCTCGACTGGGCCACCCCGCGAGTGGAGGCTTGCTTTGCCTTTGCAGCCGGGGGGGCGGTGGCGCCGGCCACACCTTTATGCGGAGGGTCTCCGAGGGGAAGGCGGCATCGGCATAGGTGGCGCTGTCGGAGATGGTGGTGGCGAAGCCCTGGTGAACGTGGGTGGCGTAGTAACCGTCCTGGCCTCGGCCAATGTTGTGTGGTGAACGACGGCCATCGACGGTGACGCTGACCAGGCGTCAGAGGCTTCGGGAGAAGCGTGGTTGACAATGCGGATGCCCTTTTTGCTATTAGACGGGTAGGAAGGCAGGAAGGGAAGGGGAGGTAGAGGGTCGGCTGGAGGGGGAAGGGACCACAATGTTTGTTAAGTACACTGAGTTGTTCGGAAGGAAAACAGTGAGGCGGCAAGGTATTTTTGGAGCAGTCGGGTGGGGGTGGATGGGAAGTTTTGTTTTGCC
>JAIVFJ010000192.1:0-123184 GCA_025765615.1 Zopfochytrium polystomum | reverse complement strand
TCATCTCCCATCCTCATAACCAAGGAAACCGGCTTCCTTCCCAATTCTTTCACCGAATTCACCCGCACCACAAGCCCCTGCCCCTACGACCTCGTCTCTCTTCTACCGGCGAGAACGTGGCTGGTCTCGCGAAGAGCTCCAATACGAATGCGACGCCGCCTACTGGAATACGGGCTCGACGGCTACCTACCCCGATTACAGCGGCCACGACGTGATCCTCGTGTGCATAGACCCTTTCCTTGCGCGCATCCGACTTTGCGAGAAACCATGGCGGCCACTTGGAAGCGTGGGTGCTCAAAGGAGGCTCGTCGAGGACGGCGCTGCTGTTCGTTGGGTTAGAGCAGGTGCAGTTTGCAAAGAAAGTGGCCCGAAAGGCCACGTGCCGCTTCGATCGCTTCGGCGAGTGCAGGGCTGCCACTTTTGGGGGCGTGTGGAGGTTTTTGATGTGCGAAGTGGGACCGCAGAAGCCTGGATTGGATGGTGGGTGGTCGCTGTCGTCGTTCATAGGGATTGATAAGGTGCCATTCATTGTGGAATACTCTCGCCATGCTTGCGTCGGCATTTCCGACTTCCTCCTCTCGATTTAAGAGAGGCAGTGTGACTGCGCCTCCTCGAAGACAGCCAAGGCAAAAGAAAAGGAAGGAAAAAAAAAAATCCCAACCGGCCAAATCTATCGATCCCTACATCAACATAAGCATCACAATGCAATGCACGGACCTGCTGCAGCTCGCACGCTGGTTCAGCGCATCCAACGACGGCGACGACGACCTATCCATTGCATCCGCCGCTCCCTCTTCCTCACCACCGGCACCATTTTCGGGCGAGCACCGCCGCCAACAACAACAACAACAACAACAACAACAACACAACAAGCGCCCCGTCACATGGCCACCCGCTGCACTGGGACCCAGCAAAGATCACAGTCGCCCCTGACGTCGCCGCCGACCGCCTGTTCCTGCGCAACGTCGCCCGCGGCCTGATCGTCACCGGCAAGGTCTGGCCGCTTGTCTTTTCCTCCTCCTCGTCCTCCCGACGACGACGCCGCAGTCCACCCCGACGCGCGGCACCGGACAATCGGCTTCCTCCGGCGCGCCCGTCAAAGGACCCGTCGCCAGCGGTTTCCTGGCCCGCTTACGACAGCACCGCCCAGCGTCGCGGCGTCGCGGTGGTCAGCGTCCGCGATCTGTGGCTCGCGTGCGATCCGCCGCCGTTCTGTTGACGACCCCCCGCCGAGCTCGCGGAACAGGACGGCGCCTCGCGACCCGCGATGGTCGAGACGTCCTCGAGGACTCGTTCCTCCCAGCGCCGGTCCGCCCATCACGTGCAACGTCTCGTTCTTCCCGCCGCCGATCGTGCCGCGTTGTCTCAGGTTCGCTCCGTGCCGCTGCGCTGGAGATGGAGATTGGAAGGGACGCAGGGCGACATGCCGACGGCGAGGCGGAAACAGATGGTCGACAAGGAGGCTGTGAGGCTGGAAACACCGTTCGCCCGAGCATCCGCCTGGCGAGGCGCTGCGCGGATGGCGCGGCTGAGCCACTTGTACGCACTTGGGTGGACGCCAGCGACTGTCGTACCCCAACTTTGAGAGCATCCTGCCGCTTGACCGCATCTTGCGGCGTCCCGGTGGTGCCCAGCCATCAGACTCTCAGACTCGCCTCTCTCACTTTCCCTCAGCAACGTGATAGCGCCTCCATCCGCAGATGGACGTGTTTCTCGGGCACGCTCTCGGGGACTGACTTGCCGCTCTTGTACCCTAGACGGGCTGGGGTCTCCTATCTCGAGCCGGCAAACTCTGGCCAGCGGGGAGGCAAGAGGATGATTTTCAACTCGGCCGCTTTGGCCCACGTGGTCTCACAACGCCGCCCGTTGGTCACAGCTGTTCAAGATCATGTCCGATGACGAAAACAACGACAGCGACGACGACGACGACGACGATGAGGACTCGGTGGTTGATAATGGTACCGTGGTAAGCGGAGTGTCTGACAGCGACTCGTTGTGCAAAGATTTCGACGGAGACAGTAGCGCCGATTCCGCAGATGTACTCTCGGACCACTGCGATGCACCGACGAAACCAAGTCTCACGCAGGGAGGGGTGTCTAGTGTTGAGGCCCAAATCGTGAGCGCATCCGAGTCGACAGCCGATGCAACTGTGCGAGAAACTGAGGCTGATGAAAACGGCTACGGGGAAACATCACCGCCATCAGAAATAGACAACGCTGCCGAAGAACAAGGCGGCCAGACAGAGGATATTGACGCGGACTCCGAGACGGCCTCCCACCTTGATGGTGAATCAGAAACTAGCCGTTCGTTTCCACTCCGCGGGAAGTGAAAACGGTGCCTCTCAGCTCAACGAGTCGCCATGGGCTACGTCGAATCGTTTCTGCTTCGTAAACGACGTCTTTCGGTTAAACAAGTTCGAGCCGACGGATCGCCGGTTCAGGCTTCACCGCGACACCCCGTACTATGACGGAGTGAGAGGGTTGGTCTCAAAATACACTATGCTGATCTACTTGTCGGCCGGCGAGACTCCGAGCGGGTCGCTGACCATATACGACGGCAGCGATTTGCGCGCGGGAGAGGAAATGGGCGAGAGCGACTCAAAGAAGTGTGTTGTGGAGAATATTGCTTCGGCTCAGTGCATCATTTTCGATCAACGGTTTGTGCTTTTCACCCTTCCGTCTCTCCCTCTCTCTCGTTTTTCCCATCGCCAGCTGACTCGAAGCGAATATCGTTTCCCGCTGTTTTTTTTCCCCCCTTAGATATCCGCATGAAGGAGACCCTTTCGATAGTGGAGCAAAGATCTTCCTGAGAACGGAGCTGATCTACTGGCTGCCGCGGAGCGTCAAGCACGTTCCACGAATCGGGCTCCCTCTTCAGCTCTGCAGTGCTACTACACTCTGCAGAGCGTCTTTGACAACGAGCTTGCAAAGCACGCCGACAGACTCTACGAGTCCGCCAATCGATCGCACTGGGGACTCCCCGGAAACGACAGACCTGGACAGCGATGATTTGGAGCCGGTGCTGTTCAAAAAGGTGGAGAGGGCTGGATTTCGCCCCACGGATGGTTACAGCTACTGGTTTCCAATGCCTTCAGTCTCCGTGGGGTCCAGACGCGAGAGTGGAGCAGGCCCAATCATCGCCGGAACAAGTATCGAGCAGTATATCAGCAATGTGCCGTCTTGGTGGTTCTTGACTTTTTCAAACGGCAAGCTGTCGGAAATGGGCGACTCTTTCCGCAAAGACTGCAAAACGACGTCGGCGATTCCGCCAAAGCGGTCAACCGCCGCAAGCCTCGAGGCGTGGGTTCTGCGGCATCCTCCGCTCGGCCGAGTGCAAACAACCCGCCGATCCCGCGTGAGCGCGAGCACAGAACACTGTGCTTCTCAAACAAGAAAACATCGCGGACCCGGAGCGGAAGAATGTGGGCAAGCAACAGGACGAGTCTTTTCGACCGGTCCGACCTGGACTGCTGCCTTTACCACGGGCGAGATCCCAAGCCGTGGACCTGCAAGCACTCTTTCGACGAATACGTGTGTTGGATGGAAACCGCACCTCACGAAAACCAGGTCCGCCGCCATCGTGATTCTCGCCGAGAGCTCAGCTACGACCCAGAGGCCGTCGTGGTGTGCGGCAACGCCGTGCGGTTCTGCGGCAAAGACCTGGGCCGCTGGGGCGTGCCGAGCTTCAACTTTGCGGCGTGCCAGTCGTTTGGCGACTTTGAGCGGTCCTTTGTGAAAAGGAAGTATGTCGGGTTGCGGGCAGAGATGTCGGGCTGCCGCCGCTGCCGTTCGAGTTTGTCGGGGGCGAAGACGGGTGGTGTGCGCGGGGTGCGGTTCCGCGCAGAGTTTTTCAAGAACGACTGGGCTGTCTCGATTAAAGGGGGGGACAGTCAAGGTGCCGGTTTTCATGGATACTAGAAGAAACGTTTGTGATCGGGGCGCCACAATACACAGATCAAGGGCGATGATACCCGTGCTTGTCTGTCTCACAGGGGTTCGGGTCCAGCACGGCAAGCTCGGTAGTGCCGCCTATCTCCAGGCTTTGTTGCTGGAGGCGACGTCGCATCAGTATACGATAATCTTGTTCCTATTCTATTCTATGAAAGGTGCACTCACCAACCCATCGATCGCTTTTCGTTCCAGACAAGAGAAAGCCGACAGCTCGCGCAAGGAGTCGAGAGCGGTGGGTCGAAGGTTTGGGTCCGGAGCAGTCATCTTCGAGACAAGCGCCTTGAACTGCTCCATCATTGGGAACAGCCTCACTCCTCCAGGTAGTCCTGCCGCGACAGCGTCTTAGACATTATAATACAGTATATTCTCAAACATAAAGCACAAATAAATTCGACGTTTTCAACGCTGGCGTTATGATAAACGGTCCTCGCTGAAACCGTTTATCATGACGCCGGCGTTGAAAACGTCGA
The DNA here is from genome assembly GCA_025765615.1 of Zopfochytrium polystomum. Taxonomy (NCBI): domain Eukaryota; kingdom Fungi; phylum Chytridiomycota; class Chytridiomycetes; order Chytridiales; family Chytridiaceae; genus Zopfochytrium; species Zopfochytrium polystomum. The sequence continues at coordinate 118,764 of JAIVFJ010000192.1, read as the reverse complement.
ATTTATAAGGATCGTACGGCGCGCTACTTGCCAATTTGGGAGCCGGCCGGTTGTTGTAGCGGCGGCCCCATGTGTCGAAACGAACTAAGGGCGCCTCGACGATGGACGCCAAGTCCAAATCCATGAGTGCTGTGACGGGGAAGGCATCCAGTCGAACTTCTTCAAAGCAAAGGTTTTCTTCCAAATAAGGAGCGTAGGCGGCGGACGACATCGGCCTCTGGGCTCGATGAATTCACGGCCTTGAGAATGACAGAACGATCGTGTTGGCCTGGTAGTCTCCGCGTGGCCTGCAGATGGCGAGGACGCTTGCGGCCGCAAAAGAGTTTGAAGAGGAATGGTGATAAGCACAACCTGCGCAGCGTAGGCACCAAGGTGCTGGAAGAAAAGGGCAAAAGGCATGGAGTGGCCGCTGCATGTGGCGAGGATGCATTTGAAGGCAATGATTGGTTACGGCAGGGTCCGTCTGTACTCCTCCCTCCATTTCCCGCAGGGAGTAATTATACCTAAGCGGCCGCAACACCGGCCGCAGCCGTCGCTCCCACAACGTCGCGTCGAACGGTGCTGGCCTCGCCTTGCTTTACAAGACGGGGTCGGCACAACTGACGCTGCGAGGAAGTCACCGATCCTCCCGCAGCGGGGCTGGCGGCGACCTACAACCGCACTGGTCGTCTTTGCTAGCGACTGCGAGGATGCCGTCCACGTACCTGGAGTGACCCTTTGGCGAGCTCGGCCCACTCGTTTGCCGTCAGCGGGGCGGCGTCGCACTCAGCGTCTGCGATCTCGGGCTGGCGCGAAAGGGTCGCTCTTTGACGACCATTAAGAGCCAGCCTCGCACCTACGATGATCGGCGTGATCGAGGACTCGTTCCTTCCCGGCCGGGTATCTGTGCCCGCAGATTTGTATTTTTCGTGCACTGTTCCAGGGAGTACTTCCCGCTTTTATGCAAGCTAATCAAGCTGGAAGTCTCTAAAGCCGCCAAGCTCTCGAGACGATGACCTCGCATGCTCTCACCAAGGCCGTTCGTGAATAGATGCCGTTCGAGGCCATACTAAGTTGATGAGGTATCCAACTCGTGCCCATGTGCGGAAAATTGAACCTTCGAGCCTTCGCCGATTTTGGCAGGGGCTCAGCTACGATCCCAACACGGGGATGAGGCAAAGGTGGTGCAATTCTTGCGGCAAATGCCAGGTGTTGGCGTGTTCAACTGCAATCTTGCGTCCTGCCCAGTCCAAGGGGGCGGCACTGAGCGCTGCTTTATGAAGCTGAAATACGGCGGGACGAGGGCGGACTGTCGGGGCTGCCTCCCCTGCCGCTTTAGCTCGTCCGGATGGAGCCATGGCTGTCGGGTTGCGATGGGTGCGATTCTACGCCAAGAACGGTTGGGCTGCCTGTTCAGCCAACTGGTGTGGGGTGTCCTAAGTAACTCGGAGAGGGAGTTTTTGGACGGGGGCGCCTAAAACATGAAGTGAGATGATCATGCACATCGGCGAAGAATAAATACGTCTTCAAAGGAGTGCGCAGCTTGCAGCCGTCCGCCGGCTAATCGAGTCGGAGCGTTCAGAACAGCCTGAAGAGTGACCGACAACAGAGGACAACCGAGGAAAGGGAGTGGGATGACGAAGACAGTCGGTGTCTGCCAAAGGAGTGGGTGGCACGTCTCCGCAGCGCCGAAGGCAGCCAGAATCGGTGTTATGACAACGACGACGACGGAGGCGACGGAGGCGACAACCGCGGCCGTAGCCCCATCATCATCATCGCTCTGCCTTCTGCAGCCAAAAGCGCAGCAACTCGCCCGGTGGTTCCGACGCAGCAACTGGACAAGCGCGGGCGAGCGAGTTGTGTTTGGCTGAAAATCTGCTGGATATTAATTAAAGATACTTAAAGGCAAAGTCATCAACCTCGCCCAGCTCGGATATGGGTAATCTAGCGCACAGGCAGCCTGTCGCTGGATTAAATGGAGAGTGGCAGGCCACAAAGTACATAGTGTGGGTGGCAGGCCAAGATGTTTGCAGCGTTGCGCGCCACATTGTGAGAGGGGGACAGACACACACACACACACACAGAAAAAAGCGGCTGCGCTGGCCTCGGAAAAAAAAATAAGCATACTCCGACGCAGTTGAGAAGGACGCCGTGCTGTCCGGAAGTATCCGACGCGGCCGCGGGGGGGACGTAAAGTTGCGCTGTGCACAGCAACCGGCACGACAAGAAGGGCCGGAAGTGGGCAAAAAGTAGGCTGATTACAGTCCCCAAGGGTTCGTTCGTCCACTTCCGAAGGAAACGAGAGCCTGCGACAGACAGACCCAGCCGACTAGGAAAGAAAAAAAAATCATCGGAAAACGGGGTGTCTGTCTGACCGTCCTTTCATGTCTTCCGTCCGATCGGACTCCATTTGTATGGGGGGTGGGTTGGAAGTGGCATATCCGAAGCGATTGCAACCCTATATATTAGAAACCGAAACTGGCCTACCACGCATCACCACTGCACAGACCCGCACGCAACAGCAACACAGCAACTCAGCGCCGCACGCAGCAGCAGCAGGCAGCAGCAGCAGCAAGATCAGCCACTGTAACCCCCCCCCCGATCCCTTCATCACGCATGACTTCGTACGTCAACTCTGGCCCGCGCCCCGAGGTCGGCAAGTACTTCGGCTACGACCACCTCACCTTCTGGGTCGGGAACGCGAAGCAGGCCGCTACCTACTACATCACGCGCTGTAAGCAAACGATCTGATCTGCACTGCCATCGTCCTCTTCTTACCCTTTATCTGTGCCTGCAGTCGGCTTTGAGCCTCTCGGCTACAAGGGTCTCGAGACCGGCTCCACCTCCGTCGTATCCCACGCAATCCGACAGGGCAACATCACCTTCGTGTTCCAGTCCCCGCTGCAGCCCGACGACGTTGTTATGAACTCCTTCACCGCCCGCCACGCTGACGGCGTCAAGAACTGTTGCCTTTACCGTCGACGACTGCCGGGGCGTCTGGAAGAAAGCGGTCGAGCGGGGTGCAAAGAATATTGAGAGCCCTAAGGAGCTCAAGGACGAGTTTGGCGTTGTGGTAGTGGCGACCATTGCGACATACGGCGACGTTGAGCACACCTTTGTCGAGCGGACACGGTATACCGGAAAGTTCCTTCCAGGCTTTGTGGACGCGCCAGCCGACCCCATCACCCAGCTTCTGTGAGTTTCCCTCCCTTGGACCACCTGCTGTCTCAATCCTAATCAGTCATCGATCATGTTTTTGTTTCTTCAAACCAACAACAGCCCTGCCGCCAGCCTCGAGTACGTCGACCACATCGTGGGCAACCAAGCCGACAACGGCATGGTCCCCGCCTGTGACTACTACGAACGCATCCTCGACTTCCACCGCTTCTGGTCCGTCGACGACACCCAGATGCACACCGAATTCTCTGCCCTCCGCTCCATCGTCATGGCCGACTACGACGAAGTCGTCAAGATGCCCATCAACGAGCCGGCGCCCGGCAAGAAAAAGTCGCAGATCCAAGAGTACGTCGAGTTCAACGGCGGGCCGGGCGTCCAGCACATTGCCCTGCGGACAGAAAACATCATTTCCGCCGTCGGCGCGCTCAAGAAGCGCGGCGTCGAGTTCCTCAGCGTGCCCGAAAAGTACTACGCCAATCTGCGGCTGCGGCTCAAGGCCGACAAGGTCGACATCAAGGAGGACCTCGACACGCTCGAGCGCAACTGCATCCTGATCGACTACGACGACAAGGGGTACCTGCTGCAGATCTTTACAAAGCCTGTCGAGGACCGGCCGACTCTCTTCTTTGAGATCATCCAGCGCCGCAACTGCTCGGGTTTCGGTGCGGGCAACTTCAAAGCGCTCTTTGAGGCGCTCGAACTCGAGCAGGACAGGCGCGGGAACCTATAGCCGGCGTTTCCCTTGAACTGGGTGATTTGTACTGGGACTTTTTTTCACTTTGGCTCTCAGTTGTTTTCTTTCGTGGGTTGATCAATTACTGCACTATGATGACGCATTTCAAAATACACGTATATCCACCCACTCTTCGCTTTGTGGGTAACAAGGTTTACCCTCTTTTCAACGTGTTAGGAAGGCAGGAACGAGAAAGAGCAGTATACGGCGGCTGCTTGTGCGTAGGAGGATCGCGCCACCGGCGAGCACCGTCTATTGCAAAGCGGTCGAACACTCTCCAGCGATTGCTTTTCGTGTCTCATTGTTTGAAAGAAATCAAAAAAGACGAGGAAAAGCGTGTCTTTCGTCCCTTCACTGGCGGGATTTAAATTTTTCGGTTTTTGCAAATTTTTCCCGCCCTCGACGAACAACCACAAAGAGAAGAGCGACCTTCATCGAAGGTGAGAAGCTGTGCTTTTTGTCCCAGCCACAGCTCTGCTATTGAAGTCGGGCCTTCCTCATCCTCATCCATCACCCTGCTAATACCCCCTTCCTCAGATCTTTCCCGCGATGAAGCTCTCCATCCTCCAACTGCTCGCAATCGCCTGCACCGCTGCCGTTGTGGCTGCTGCACCGCTCCCTGCCCGACAAAACGCGCTCGCGCTGTCGATACATGGCGGCTCAAAAGCTGCCGCCCTTGTGCGAAGGGGTAAGCCTTCTTTCCTCCGGTACCTCAGCGATCCAGTAATAAAAGCGACCCACCGAACTTCCACTGCGCCTCACCACCCTCGGATTGTCTTTCGCAGAGGATGATGGTAAGCACTGTACATCTAAGCTTCACGCAACCACTGCCAGATCTGTCATACTCACACTGCAACAAAAAAAAAAAAAAAAACACCCCAATCGTATCACCCTATTGTGTTCTCTCAGAGGCCCCTCGCCGTAAACGCGGTCGCATCCACAGGGCTTTCGGCAACATGAAGCGCAAGTTGCGGAACGCGTTCGGGAAGCTCAAGAAGAAGTTTGGCGGCAGGCGGCACCGCAAGAACAAGAAGAAGGTCGAACCCAAGGTCGAACCAGTGTCGGAGCCAGCTTCCGAACCCGCCCCTCCCGCTGAAGGACCCGCATGTGAGTTGAACAGAAAGCTTGTTCGTCCCACATTCAATTTGCAAGCCTTCTATTTCTGATCCCATTTAAAACTCCAATCCATCTCCCTCCCATCAACGCTCTTTCATCGGCACGCAGCATTTGCTGACGACGAGGCCTTTTATGACGAGGTGGCCGATGAGTCGTTTGACGTCGAGGCCTTCGACAACGAGGACGTTGCGGACGATGGGGTCATCGATGATGAGTTCAACGAAGATGACTTGGCCGACGACGATTTCGAAAACGACGAGTGAAGGATCGCGAGTGCCCGTCTCTTTCCATACTTTTTGTTCACACAGTATTATTATGTCGCTTTGAAATAAAAGTAGCCGGTTTGATCAATCAAGTCGTTAGTTGGTAGCTTTTTGGGATTATGGCGGAAAATACCAATCTGTCGCGACCCCAGCCGGTTACCAAAAGCACGAGTGCAACACGGATGGCTGAGGCGTGCGTGTTGTGCTTGTGCCACCCGCCGTCTGAAAATTGCTTGTTGCATTTTTTGCTTGCTGCCGAAGAAGCAAAAGCACCAAGCACCCTGGCCTTTTTCTGTCCTTTCTTTTAGCACACACACACACACACACACACACACACACGCACGCACGCACGGGGAGCACCGCCCTTATAAATTCAAAAGTTCCCTCCACGCTGGCCCCACCAACACTTCGCCTGCCCTCAACACCGTCTCTCAAATGAAGCCGGCCCTCGTTCAGCTGCTCACGTTGTTCGCTATTTCGGCGATCGCCACTGCCGCCCCTGTTCAAGGCGACAATGCGCTTCTGCCTGATACGAACGGTGGCATCGACAGCCCGGGGCAGCCTGGTATGTTTGAAGAGTCGCCTGCCCATCGCTGTTCCTTCTCGAGGGGGATACGACTGCACGCTGCTTACAACTTGATGGCGATTTCCATCGCTCAGTCCATCCGAAACGCTTACTTTGAATAACCTTACACAACTGCAGGGGGCCGTCCCCTGACGGCATCTTTCCGCCAGCGGTTCAAAGAACGGTTGCCTAAGGCCCTACGAAGGAAGCTGCACGGGATGAGGAGGAAACACCGCTACCACAGCAAGGCGGCAGACTCAGCAGCATCGTCTCAGAACGACGGTACATCAGGTGGAGCCGGTCGTCGCTTTGGGGCCTCTTCGCATCGTCAACTAACCCCACGAATATAAAAATTCAAAGGGTATGTCGACGACGAGTCTTTCTCCGAGTACGTCGAGGCGCTCGACACCCAAGAGTATGACGACAGCGGGACGCTCGATCAAGACGACATCGCCGACGAGTTTCTCGGGGGCATCCTGATGGAGAGTGCCGAGGAGCTCGCGAACGAAGGTGCAAAAGAGGGGTGGAAGGCCGCAAAGAAGAGCCTTGGGCTTAAGGGAAGGCGAAAGCGACCCCGTCAAAGGCGCGTGCCCAAGATCCCGATCTTTGGGTAATCGCCGTTCTCCCTTTGGTGTTGCCGGTTTTTTCTGCGTAATGAAAATTTGAATTTTTCGGGCTTCACGATACATCACGCACATCGATGTGTATTACAGTTCTTCAATCCAATTGCTAATTCATCTCCAACGGTCCATTTTACTGCGCTTCGGCCGACGCAAGGGCGGGCTTACAATTTGTCGGCTCCCAACGCATCGTCTGACACAGCTTTTAGAAAAGATTCCGAGTATCGGTCTGCTACGAGAGTCTGCCGAATGGAACGATGAGTTTGGCCCTCCATGCGAGACTCCTCAGCTGCAGATTCGTCAGACCTGACACCGGTGTTTCGAAATCTGTTCGAAGCTGCCCAGTTCCCTGGAGGATGTTGAGAACGGGACACCACCTCCTGGTGTGTCGTTGTTGCTGCTTCCATGGGATGAAGACCAGCCCAGAAGAAAAGCGGTGGGGCGACAAGTAGGCAAAGCTGAGCACTGCCTGCGGGGTATGGTTACCGAATAATTCTGCCACGTACAATTCATTCTGATCATTTCCCTTCTGGCCTTCGAGCGATCTGTGTCGCTCTACCTCGCCAAATTCAAAAAACCGCGTTCGTGGAATCGCGGGTCTCCGTCGCCGCCCAATCTGGCTTGCTCCCGGAAAGACATTTTGAACGATCCGAACGATACTGAAGTGCGTGGGAAACGCGACCCGGTTCCGTGGAGAGTTTGCCCGCTTTCCGGCCTCAACCTTGTGGATGACACCTGATAGGGAAAACTACTGGTGTTTTGTCAGCGGCGGTGACCGCCGAGGGCGTCCCCTTTCGGGCGACGGTACATCCCTCGATGATCGGGGAACGCGGCGGTTTCAAGCGGACTCGCTTTCAAGAATGATGAGGTATTTGGAGTGCACGACACCTCGCTCGACGTTCCCGTCTTCATATTCAAGGGTTGCGAGTTGTATTACAAACTCTCATTCCTGTGGGAGCTCACATACCCGGGAGAGGAGGACGCACTGTTAGATTGACTGGAGCCAGTTTTTGGGAGATACTGGGTTGGACGCCGAGGCGTTCCGTTCCCTCAAGGTTTTGTTATGGCGGGGAGAGTTCGGGTTTGCGAACGCCAGTGGAATGAGGACGCTGTACTGCAATAGTAATGCTTTCTTTGTTCACCAGGCCTTGCAAGGAATGCAGCCGGTCAGAATAAGGCAAGGGGGAAAAATAAATTTTAGAGCTTGAATCCACCATCTATCTAGACAGAGAGAGGCAGACAGACAGACAGACAGACAGACAGACAGACAGAAGGACACTAGACACATCGCCGCTGGCCGCTCTCACCGCTTTCACCGGCCCGTCCGCAACCACCTTCACCAGTGGCCGCACGTCCTCGCTCTCTCGCTCTTCCTTCTCCTCCTTCTCCTGCTCCCATTGTCATTGACGGCTGGCGTGGACACCGCCATTCTCTCTCTCTCTCTCTCTCTCTCTCTCTCTCTCCCCGCTCCTTCTCTCTCCTTCTCTCTCGTCTCTCTCTCTCTCCCTCTCGCTCCCTCTCATGGATACGGTCAAGCCTGTTCTTCGCTTTTGTCTGGCTCGTAAGTCGCATACGTCGCCCATCTCTCTCTCCGAACCCTTCTTTCTGCCACGGTCTCTCCTCCCCCAATTGCGGCTCACTGTGCTGCTGCAGCGCGGCTAACTCAAACCCCCCCCTCACACCCCCTCCCCTCGATATATGCCGTTCCTCACCCGCGCGTGCGTTTTTCGTCGCGAACATACATGGACACCAGTGCTGAAGGAGACCCTTGCGCTGGACCTCCCAAACGACTCCTTCCTCGATCTCCTCAACCCCGAAAATGCCGACTTCAAGCCGAGCATCGCCCGCGGACCGCGTCGGTCGCAGGTCGAGGCCGCCATCGCCGCCGCAGAGATCTGGCTGCAGCTTCACGGATCGGCCGCCTTGGACCCTGGAAAGATGCTCAAAGAGATTATCAGCAACCGTTCGAACGACGCCAGAAACAACAACAACAAAACCCAAAGCGACACCGTGACAACACCCCAAAATGGCGCAGTCAACGGCAACGGCAACGGCAACGGCAACGGAGGCGGCGGGACGTCAACGTCGCCGAAGCCCCCTTCCTACCAATCGGTGGTCGACCCTTCGTCTGCCTCTGAGGACCCCTCAGCGGCTGTCGAGACGGCCCCGCAAGGACCCGCGTCCGAAGATTCGGAGCTGGGTCCGTCCTCTGCGGTGATTGATCCAACTCACGACTACCAACTGGCAACTCCAGAATCATCACCTTCTCCTTCCACACCGCGCCCCGAGGCTGGCGCGATGCCTCCACAACTTGCCCGGCTTCGCGAACGAGAGGAAGTGGAAAGCGTCGCGTCGCGGCACTCGGATTTCAGCGCTGCAAACACTGGCGCGCCGTTCAAGTGGACAGATCCTGAAGTGTTTTCTCTTTCCGCTCTGGAACGACTCATCACCCAGCTGATTCCACAACTGGGCGGCCTTGACCACAGCATGACGTTGAAACGACTCGACTTTAGAGCCTTTGACGCGGTCCCATGCGTGCATATGCTTCACGCCGCCATCAGCCTGTGTCCAAACCTCGACACCGTTTTGCTGGCATTTACAACCACCTCTCCCGATTTGGCCACGCTGCAGCACATTTTGTGTGGAACGGGAGCTTCCAAGGTTACAGGCCTGGCTATCCACTCAGTCGGCGATGCGCTGGAGCCCGCCCCGACGAGCGAGTGGACCGCGGGCGAAGTTGACCAAACGGTCGGCCTCCTGCCGCTGGCGCAGACCTTTTCCCGTCTTGAAGCCTTAGGCATTGACGTTCGGGTCGATTCAGAGGTGATGGAGTTCATGGCCAACACGTCCGGACCTGCTCTTCGTCGATTGGAGTTGGTGAATGGAACCGGAAACGGCAACTTGGAGATGCTGGCGGCGGCAGCGGTTGCTGCCTACGGGGCCGACATGGACGAAAACGAGTTCCCGAGGTCCTCTCCATCCGCGCACTCAAATCGCGAGACAGTGCAATCACGCCAAATCATCACCCTCATCACGCGCTCCCCACTGCTCGAGGCGGTCAATTTGGTAGGTTGCACAGCACTTGGCTCCGCGGGCGTCGCCACCTCGAGCGACCTGTCGCCGGTTGCTATCCTCGACGCCATCGCCTCTCGGCTGCCGCGCCTCCGCGCCCTCCGTGTTCCCGGCAACGCAACAGCGCAAGCGCTGACGGCCGTCCTTTCCGGCTGCCCTCTGCTTGAAGACCTGGACCTCGGCCCGCTCCCTCCGCACGGACCTGTTGCGGCCATTCGCGCGCTCATCGACCACGGCCAGAGCCTGCGCAACCTTGCGTTCCGCTTCGTGCCACCGACGCCGCTTCCCGGCAGCAGCAACAACAGCACCGGCGGTGGCGGCTCTGCAGCCGAAGCGGCAATGGCGGCGCAGCTACGGCACGCGCTCGAGTCCATCTTCACGGAGCTGCTGGACCGCCGCGGCCGGTTCCTCCGCGGCATCGACGGGCTCGGGTGGCCCGCGACGGACCGCGTCGTGCGCGCCGTCGCTCGACACTGCCCGAACCTCGAGTCGCTGGTGCTGTACCCGTGCAGCGCCGTCCGCTCGGAAGCCGCCGTTAGGGACCTCGTCGCGCGGTGCCGCAGGCTCGTTCACCTCGGCCTGCGCGGCTTGCCGGCCCTTCCGGCCGGACCGGGCATTGGCGCCGGCCCGTCGCCGATTGCGGTGGCGGTCGCGGCGGCGGAGAAGGAGGTGAGGGGCCGTAGCTTGGGCAGCGGGCCTGCAGCCATGGCGACGCGGAGGAGGTTGGAGATTGCAAGGCTGATTTTGTGATCCACTGGTGCGCTTTCCCCTTTTGGACTCTTTCCCCCTACCCCCCGGCCTCCAGGCCTGTTCACTTGTGAAGTCTTTTTGGTGTGACCCTTTTTTCGTTGTATGTATGTGACTATTTTATTTTGCTTCCAACACCTTTCCTCGTTGGGCTTTGGCACCCGCCAGTGCCAACAGACTTTTCAAAGCCACCCTATTATTAAGCTGGACCCGCGCTGCGCGCTTCTTCCATCTGCGATTCCCCCCCTCGCCTTCCGACACAATTGTATTTTTGCCTTTCCCTGCGACAAGGTTTGGTTGACCCCCGTGGGTGGCGCGTTGTTCTAAGCCGCTAACCCTTACCCTGTCTTTACGTTTATTTCCTTTCTCGTTTTTTGTTTCGCTCGTGGCTGCCCTCTCTACCGCGCTGGCCTTTGCTTGCTCTTTTCGTTCGACTGCGGCGGTAGCATTTATTCCCGCTCTCTCCACTGCTGCCTCCCGTTTCAGGTTTCTGGCGCCTTTTCCTTTTTTTTCTTCACTTGCTTCGCTCGGCTCAGTTTTTCCGTTTCTCTGCGAGGCATAATGCAGCCAGCTGCGGTTGCTGGAGGGAACCAAAACCGAAAAAATAAAGAAAGAAAAAAAAAAAGTTTGGCCACGGTTTTGCTCTTTCGTCTGTCGCTTTGGCCGCTTTCGGCCACGTGACTTAAGCAGCGCCGTTACCTTGCGTTCGGAATTTGGCCCACCATTCCGTAGAGAGTTGCCAGCTTAGTTGAACAAATCACAAGCTGCCGTGGCGCAACTGGTTAGCGCGTGCGGCTGTTAGATGAGAATCTTACAGTTCACCGCAAGGTTGGTGGTTCGAGTCCACCCGGTAGCGATTTTCTACTGCTAGTTCATTATTATGAAGGGTCCGCCACCCGTCACATTTGGTAGACTTAGGCGCCTCTTGCTATCCTCCTACCTGGTCGTTTTCATTGCTTTCCGGATTCGCATTCGCAGGGACTCGACACGCGGTCAGTTCAACACGCATCAGTGACGACGAATTTTTTGTGCAGAGTCAGCCGGTGTTGGAGAAGATGCGAGTTATGTTTGTTAAGGATGGTATAATCACACAACACACCAGTCTTTTTTTTTTTTTTTTTTTTTTTTTTTAGGACGTTCCCCTCTGTTTGTTTTGTTTACCCTCGGACACGGAGGTAGCGCAGAATTGAGCCTGCGGAAAACTAAATTGGACTGGGGCGCCGACACTGGACTTGCAGTCCCTCTCGGCGTTGAAATGAAATGGAGCTGTGCGCCAAAGGAAAGCCTTTGCTGGTGGTGTGAAATAACGACTTTGCCACCAAATCATACGAATTGAATTTGCGCTTTTTTTTGTTTTTTTGGTTGTTTTTTTTTTTCTTCCCACCTCCATTCTTCTCCTCCACATCGGCTAGCAGCTCGCTCGTCATGCGTTGCGATGCCTTTCCCCATCCAAGGCGCACGGAAGAGGTGTTTCTGCGAGCAACGACGGCAGCACCAGCAGCAGCAGCGAGCGAGAGGGGTGCCGGAACTACACCCTTTGCGCGCAGTCGCAACGAGACCGCAATCAGCAGCAGCAGCAGCAGCACCGTTATCAGCCCTGGTCGGCTCGAAGCGTCGCTGGGCGCCGTTGCACAGCTGTCTGCAGAACTGCAGAGCGTCGCCGGGCGCGTCGAGGATCAGCTGAGGGTGCTGGCGGGGACGATGGGCGCGGTTGCTGCGCAGCTCGCAGGTGGCGGTGTGAAAAGGGAATGAACTTGCGCGCCGCTGCGCGAGGGATTGTGGACGATTGAAGGGCGGTTTGAGCCGGTGATGATTCTTTGTTCTTTTTTTTTTTTTTTTCGCCAAAACCGCGGGGGACTTTGCCCTGCTTTCTTTTATTTTTTTTTTTTTTTTTTTTCTTGTGGTGGTTGGGCTTTTGGATGGCTTTGTTGCAGGGTTTCTCTGAACAACAAGTTGAGAGGGTTCTTTCTCTTTATTCGCTTTATTTTGGTTTTGTCCATCTGCAAGTTTTGAAAATGTGAGGTCTGCGCTTGCCCCTCCACCACAATACGTACGCAGAGCGACGCCTTACGTGAGGCCATCCCTGTGCGGGTTGGCTTTCGCGCGGGTGCTCAAAAAAATAGTACGGAAATGATTATTAGTCAAACCAGTGAGCGAGAGACCGGCGGACAGGGGCCGCATTGCATGTCGGCTTGCTGGCTTGCTGGGTCCAACTTTTTTTCTTTTTTTTTTTTTTTTTTTTTTTTTTTTTCGGGTTCCCCGGCGTGAAATAAATGAATCCTGTCCGTAAATAAATATTTTTTCTTTTTTTGTGGTATTTTTTTCTTCAGCGGCTGTAAATAGCTCCCCCCTTCGGATTACAATCATCCCCCTTCGGATTACAATCCGAAGGGGGATAGTGGGGGGGCTTCGGACTCGAACCCGCGCGGGCTGTGCACACATTGTTGTTTGCCCCCGAAAAAGGCTCAACCATCACGCACACACACACACACACACACACACAGTCTCCCTCTCTCTCTCTCTCTCTCTCTCTCTCTCTCTCTCTTTCTCTTTCTCTCTCTCTCTCTCTCTATCAGCAGCTTCACAAATGGATCGCGGCTGATGACCATTTATTTGATTGCAACACGGTCTTGTGCTGTGCAGCGTCGCAGCCAACGTAACCAAAAATAAAAAAATAAAAAAATAAAAAAATAAAAAAAGAATTATTCGGCAAAATTTTGGCCTGGCGCAGACACAAACAAACACACAAAACACAACAAGCAAGCAACAAGAAGCACATGCGTAAACGACAACGTAAATAAAACTAACAAAACTAACAAAACTAACAAAACTAACAAAACTAACAAAAAATAAAACAAGAACACAAACAAACGGTCAAGTTGTCGTCGCAAGCAAAGGCTGAGCCGAAAAAAACAAAACAAAAGCCGGCCTGCTTTGCCCCGCGCCCCCGGCCGCCCGGAACTTGCCCAGACTGCCGGGCCGGCGGATTGATTGATTGATTGATTTTGTTGTTTGATTGTTTGGTTGATTGCTTGTTTGGTTGATTGCTGCTTGTTTGAGAAGATTTAGAAGATGAAGAAGATGAAGAAGAACAGAACCGACATTAATATCAAACAAACACACGCACGCACGCACGCACACCCCCGCACGCACCCCACCCCACTATGCACGCATCCTCCCAGGCGCCCGCCCCACCCGTCGCCGCCGCTTTCTCACCGGCGAAGCGCCGCGTCGCCGCCTTCATCTACACGGACGCTTTCCACTTCTCCATCATCTCCCTCGTCCTCTTTGACCTCCTCCTCGTCTTTGCCGACCTCGTCCTCGCTCTAAACTCCACCTGCACTCCCGAGTTCGAAGACCGCGCCGCTCAAGACACCACCACCACCACCACCGCTGCCGCCTTCTTCTACAACAACAACACAAACCTGCGCGCCGCGGCCGAACCCGCCCCCGCCGCCGGCCCAACATGCACCCCAAACCTCCCGCCGTCGCACGCTCTGGCTGTTACCGAGGAAGCCATATTCTGGCTGTCGACTGCGCTCCTGCTCGTTTTTGCCGCCGACATCCTTCTGCACCTGTACGTTGAGGGCGTCCGCATGTTTCGCTCCGTCGTGATCAGCTTTGACGCACTCGTCGTATTCAGCTCGCTCGGTGAGCCGCTTACCTTCTAGTCACTTTTTTTTTTCCCGTCCCGAAAGCGTCCTGCGAGGATACTAACAACCTCTGCCCCCCCACCACCCTCAGTCGTCTCCCTCACTCTCAAATACACAACCAACCCGAACCCAGACCAGACCTACGCCGCCGCCATCGTCGCCCTGCGCATCTGGAAAATCGTCCGCATCATGCACGCCGTGTCCGCCTCGGTCGAGCAGAGCCACCTCCGCACCCTCCGCGCCATCACCGCCGCGAATGGCGCCATCGTCGACGCATGCCAGCGCGCGTGGAACGTGTTTGCGAAGGGGCAAGACAAGTTTTTGCGCGGCGTCCGGCGCGTCGAGAGAAGGCTTGAAACGGCGGGTTCGGGTGGTCCTGACGCGAGGAGGGGGGCAAAACGGGGGCACGCGCACAGCTGCGCGATGAAAGAGATGACGACGACGCCGGTGGCGTCCGCCGCCGCGACCACGCAAGAGCACGAGCAAAGATCGGTGAAAGAGACGACGCCGGCGGCGTCCGCCGCAAGCACGCTGGATCACGTGCAGAGCGCGACGAGGGAGATGACGACGCCGGCGGCGTCCGCCGCAAGCACGCTGGATCGCGCGCAGAGCGCGCAGAAACACATGACGACGCCGGCGGCGTCCGCCGCCGCGACCACGCAAGACCGCGAGCAAAAGGCAATGAAAGACATGATGGACGAGGCCGCCGTTCTCTTCTCCGCCGTCGGCGCCGCCCTCGCCCAGCTGCGCGCGCAGGTCGCCGCCGCCAACGAGCGGCGGCTCGAGCGCGCCATCCGCAACGCCCACATGAGCCGCGAGGACGTGCACGAGGACGAGGACGAGGACGGCGACGACGACGACGCGCGCGAAATAATCGCAAACGAAAACGACGACGAGGAGGAGGGACGGCGCCCGCAGCGCGCCGGTGACCGAGAGCGTGGTCCAGTCGACCAAGCGTACCGCATGGCGCACGCGGATCTCTTGCTCGGCGGTTTTATCGTCGCGCCGTCGGAAGCCCTTGAAATGCAGAGGGCGAGTTGAATACCAAAGAGAGGTTCTCCTTTTCCTTTACCTTGGTTTTTTGTTTTTTTTTTCCCCTTGTTGTGCATGTTCCACTTTTCTCTCTGTACACTGCACGCTACTTAAGGATACTTTTTTTTCGATACAGTGGTTGTAATGCTTTGTTTTTATGTACTCCTTTTTGGCTGTTGCGTTTTGCTTTCTTTCTTGGTTTTGTAAAAGGAGTGGCTTGCGAGACTTCGCAACTCACACGGAGTCGGTTCAAAGCACCACAAAAGAACAGGTCACGTGACAAATGCCTTGGGCGACGTCGCCCTCTTTGTCATGCCAACGATCGGCAACGATTGCTTCGTCTTTGTGTTCCTTATTTGTTCGCATTCTGGAAATGCCCCGAATACCCGTCGCTCCACTTGGTGGCTGTGTGAGCCTAGAACTGCGCGACTTTGAATTCTTCAAGTCCATGCTGATTCGTTTCCCACGCTTCCTAAGTTTCTTCTTCCATGTTGGCGCTTTGGGCGAGATTGCCTTCCAATGAATTTCCGAGGCACAACCCACGAACGGGGGGTTTTTCACTGCAATTTTTATTTTCGAGGAGGACGGCAAAAGGAACTAAAGACACTCAGGATAGGGGAACAGGGAGATTGAGCGAGCATCCAATGGTCGTGGGCGAAGTCAATCGCGCAACGAAACCTTTGGGACGATAGGTAAGGAAATTCTGAACAGGTGGGCGGAAGAGTTGGAAAGAGAAAAAAAAGTACGCTGCAAATGTTTGATGGTATGAAGTGAGCTTCCCTTTCAGCAGAGGCACCCATTCTTTCCACAAGTGCAACCGCTGCAGGTGCAAATCTTGCAGTTCGTTTGAGGAGTCACCCCATCGGAAAAGTCTCCAAAAGGAACAAGAACGTCTGCGCCCGAGCTCTGTGATTGCACAGCTTGAGCTGCTAAGCGGACTGAGTTGACCTTCGCGTCCAGGACGTCGCATCCGTCCGTGCTGACTTGACCATAGACGTCGTTGTACTGTTTGTAAGACGAGGGGCAGCCAAAGTTAAGATTGTAGCTCACGACCTGGCTGTAGTAGCCGACAACCGCCGGGCCGTACGATCCGCTGCACCCGCTATAGTCGCCGGCCAGGCAGAAGGTGCTGGAACCAGAGGAGACCATGGCGTTTCGTACATTCGCCGCAGCGGCTTGGTCCTCGCCTTGCGACGCTTGACCGCAGCTGGACTCGTTCGGCACGGCTGCAGCGGAAAAGCGAATCGCGGGTTGATCGTCCCTCCTGGCGAGCCCGACGCCTTCGAACAGCACCAGGTCCGTTTTCCTCTCGCTGTGGTCAAAGTGTCCTTCGAAAGAAACGAGAGCACCAATCTCCGTAAAGTTGAGAAAGCCAGAGTGGAACGTGAGGTTGCGGTTGGGATCGAAGGTGATGCTCGTGATTTGCAGGTGCGGGGTTCTGGTGGCGGCAATTTGAAGCGGCGTAACATTTGTCTTTTGGGCGCAACCCTGCGCCAGGCAAATTATGGAAACCGCCGTGTCGACAAGCCCGGTGTGGAAGTCTCGGTGGGACTACCTACACCTGGCGGACGATGGGCGTGCGACCCCAGGTCTAACGTACGCGAGCTGAGGCAGCGATGACGACGACGAGCGGTGGCACGGGAGTGGTGGAAGACGGAAGTGGGCCAGCACGGGCAGCACAAACAACAACCTTGTTCACGGGGCCACTCAATGCAAACAAAGACAGAAAAGAGAGAAAGAATATTGACAGCAAACAGGACACAAGACCCTTCAACAGGACCCTAAAAGAGGGAAATAGCCACTGAAGGGTGAACAAGGGAAGCAGCCGAAGCTTCCACACCGGAAATAATGCCGACAACACTCGCCAAGACGGCGATCTTGGGACCACAGACGGTGAAAGCGCAGAGAGCGGCAGCTCGAGTGCCAATGATGCCGAAGACCAACCCGACGGCCGGAGGAGGGGCCCCTCTCTTGTGGAGTTCCAAGTTGTTCTGCACATCTCGTACAGCTAGGGCTGTGTTGTCATCGCCACCGGTGGGAAGGCCAATAGCACAGGCGATAAAGCCAAAGAGAAGGGAGAACAGGACTATTTCTTTTGTCTGGACTTTCATAACTGGAGTTATTGGGACGAGTGTTGGGCGTTTCGTTGTTCTTCGGTGTTTGGGAGTATGGAAAGGTGGAACACTGCACTCGGACTATTTATAGCGTTCCGGCGGGCGGAAGGGGATGGGGGGGGAAAGGGGGAAGTGGGGGAAGGGGGGGAAGTGGGGGAAGGGGGGAAGTGTTGCTTTTGCGCCCATTTTCGCGACCTCAATCAGAGGGGGGTTGAATCCACAATGCCATATGGCCCTTTTGCACCCTTTTGCCCTTCTCCAAAAAAGGAAAAAGCAGAGTTTGCGAAGCCATGCTGCGTGAAGAAAATTTCTATTTGGAAAGTTCAAAACTTCTCGTCTGGTTTCCGTGCCGTCCACTCGAAACCGAGAACTGTGTGTATGGCGCGCAGTCACAGAACAGAATGAACAATGAGACTCTCGAGGGGTTGTTCTTGACAGAAAAATTAAAAATGGTCCTTGCCAGCGGAAAACTAATGAAATTTTCTTTATGCCGCATTCTTTTAAGATGGGAGCGAACACGTTCCGCTGTTTGCATTCGAGGCAACAAGGGAGAGAGAGAGAGAGCGAGAGAGAGAGAGAGAGAGAGAGAGGGAGAGACAGAGAGGGAGGCAGAAAGACAGAACAATACATCGTTTCTTTTCTGTCTGTGCACAATGTTTCTCTTCACTTTTTTGCATAAAAACGACAAACATCCACACTGTAGAAAATTTAAATTCAAGGAAAAGGCAACACCGAAAAAAAAACCAACTGGTTCCCACATGGTCTGTTTGCAGCCCCCCCTTCTTCCTCTTCCTTTACTCCGCCCCTCCACCCTCGACTGCCGATTCACTCACTCAAAGGCACCCACTGACTGCTCCTCCGTTACCCGCTTGTCGGCCGCGTCAAACGCTTACATCCATCCATCCATCTTCCCCCAAAGGCCTCAGGAAAGAACCAGACCGATGACGGAGGAGGAGGAGTAGGAGCAGTCGACATCCCCCACCCTCGGTTCGCCGTGGCCAACGGCACCGCCCAGGGCATCTTCTTGGGCACCATGGCCTTCATGCTGTGGTCCGCCGGAACAGCCTTTCTGCTCTGGAACGACGACGTTGCCTTTGCAAAAAAGTCGCTTCTGTCGGCCACCATCTGTTTCTTTACGGTCAACGCCGCGGCGTTCGCCGTCCTTTCGTACTTACGCTTAAAGTACGGAGTGCCGATTCTTGCCACAACTCGACAGTGATGGTGATGGAGTCGGAATTTTTCGAGACTCAATGCGGCTCGTTGGACCAAACCGCTGCTAAATATGTCCTCCTCCCAAGTTGCCGCCTTACCCCACCCTGTCGTTGTCCTTCAAATGTTGTTTGTGATAATCTTTTTCTACTCTCCCAAATCTTTCGTCCCCAATCTCCGATCTCATCAGTGTCAGTTCAATTCTTTTGTACTTCCGTCCTGTCCTTTGGACACAAGAAATCAAATCGCGGCCTTCGGAACTTTCGACAAAGACTCTCTTTAATTTCAAAAAGACAGTTGCCTCACCTTTACGGACGCCGACAGTCGCTTTTGGCTTGCCCTCGTAGACTGTTGTATTTGGACTGGTCGAAGGCAATCACAAAAAAAAGAACCTTTGAGTGTTTCGGATCGGGAACACCCGATGTCTGCGCCTCTTTTGCGAACAAAGAACTGTGGCACGAGTTGATGGATCGGCTCACGGCCCAAATTTATAAGTGAGCGAGAGAGCGAGAGAGAGAGAGAGAGAGAGAGAGATTGGGAGAATTTGAAAGAATTTGCCGAATCCTTCTACTATCACTTTCATCAATATACATGTATTTGCGCAAAAACATGGCGGTTTGAGGTAACTGATCGATATTCAAGTCTCCGTTCCGCCTTCAGAACCGTCCGGTAGCACTTCTTTTCCTTGAGCAAAAGGGTAGATTCAGATCAGCAGCTCCTGATGACCTTCGAATATCTGTGGACTCCCGACCTTTTCGAGAGCGCATTGAGCAGGAGCCGCAGTCGCTAATAAGCGCTGTTGTTCAGAAAGAAGAAGTTGCCGGGATAATGGAGAATAGGCTGAACTGCAAAAAACCCAACCCGTGGCCACGCGCCGCCATTGCTCCCGCCAGAGGTAGCAGCCAGCGCTCACAATTTATATGCGCTCCAGTCCTTTTAGTGGATATGAGAGCAATTGAGAAGTCATCTTGGGTTTGCTCTTATCGTGAGTCACTTTGTTCAATTTCCTACACTCCGCCAATTCTGCGTCGAAAGAATATGGTCACTCAGAGAACCGAGCCTGTCTGCTTCAACTAGAGCGCATATGGCTATTTCCTTCTGGGCTGTTCGTTTGAAGCCGTCACAAATAAACGGACAACTTTATTGGGAGTTTGGGAACGGAGCCAACCCATCGGCCGGCCCTCATCTTTGCTGAGTTGAGTACCTTGGCGCATTGTGAACAGGTGGATCGGTTCACGGCCCCAGTGAAGCGATAGTGAGAGAGGGGAGAGACAAATAGAGGTGAGAGAGAGTGAGAGAGAGAGAGAGAGAGAGTGTGTGTGTGTGTGTGTGTGTGTGTGTGAAAGGGTTAGACAGATATTGGACCTGTCGAATCCTTCCATTATTCTTTTCGTTCCATCAACCGTCAATTTGCACAAAACGTGCCTTTGGGGTAAACTTTCGATCTCCAGTCGTTCGCCGCCGTCGACGCGACCGCGCCATATTTCTTATCCTGCCTCCTAGGTGCCGGCAGATTATAAAACGAAGGTCGAAGGTAACAAGTTGGGAGATTCAGGTCGAGCTGTCTTTCCAGTGCCCTCCAATGTCTGTACAACTCCAACCTATTCGAGAGGGCCTCGAAGAGCAGCCAGCAGCAGTCGCAGCCGCTCGCGCTCTTTCACCTGCGGTCAGCGCTCCACCCGCCCCTCCCGCCGCCGCCGCCGCGGCAGCACGCCCGATGGTTCGAGGAGGCTCAGCAGGCCCGACACGCTCTGGCCACGGGTGCTGCTGCTGGTGAGTGCGGTAGCGAGAGTGTGAGAGCGTTGAGTGGAGTGAGTCACAGAGAAAGAGAGAGGAAGAGAGAGAGAGAGAGTCAGAGACCAGGAGACAGAGAAAGTGCGCGCGCGACTGAGTGTGTCTCCGCGTGTGTTGGCCCAAAAGGCCAACCCAGAGCGCTTCCACACCCACTCGCACGTATCGCTCTGCTCTCACAAGCGACTCCTTTCCTGCCTCGAAAAAAAACATCAAAAAAACGTCAAGCGCGTCTTGAGCGTGAAACGCAAGCTCGCGACGCGGCGCCGCCGCTACCGCCGACCGCCGGCAACGCCTACAACTACAACTACAACAGCCACGAATTTCAACTGAAGGCGTTGGTAAAAGGTGCGAGTAATGGAACCAATCAAGAGGGGTTGGTGGTGCAAATCAACAAACATATCTGAACAATATTCTGTGTAAAGATCAGGGGCATTGTATAAGAGATGGTGGTGGATAATGGATGAAGGAAAAGCAGAACAAAGACCAGCTAGGTTTTTGAAGGCTCGACAAAGACGAGCGGTTTCATTGAGAAGGAAAGTGCGAGGGAGGATGGCAGATTTCCAAAGGAAACGAATGCGAGGGAGTAAAACGTTACGAAGGATGTATGCTGCAAGCTTGTCCTCAATCACCTTCCTTGAATTGTAGTGAGAACATCTGAAATGGCAGCAGAGATCTGCTGGCAAGCGGAATTTGAACAACCACCAGCTGTGAAGAAGTTCCCAAGGTGGCGGAAGGTGACAGAGGCAGGTTGGTTGGGAAGAAGGGTCTGGCCCCACTGAATCTGACGAGGGCTGTTGGCTGGGATGTTAGCTGCTGAGATGAAGATTTTGAGGGTATTAGACTCAATGCTGTTGTGTGACTGATATTCGTAAAGGATGTTGGCCTGCTGATGAACGTCAAGGAGCAAGCTTGAGAGAGTGTTGGTGTCGTCCACCAGGGCAAATCCAGAAACTGAGATTGGGGGTTTGGCGTGAAGAGAGGAGCAGGTATTGTGGGCGCTGGGGTGACTGAAAAGGTGATACCAAGGGTGTGCTTGTCAAGTGCGCAGAGGACCGGATCCCAGAAGATTCGCCCGTCGAGGGGGCCCTCCAAAGAGCCTTGCTGGATCATGGTGCCAATAGGGAATGTGGGAGATGGGCCAAAAGCGGTGATGACAAAGGAACGAAAGCGAGCTTGGGTGTTGACATGCATTCGGACGTAAGACTGAGGTAGGTGGATGTGGTACCAGGCAGAAACAAGGCTGGCAACAGGTGCACTGTCAAAGGCCTTCTTGATGTCATTGAGGAGTAAGAAAAGGGGAGAGGAGGTTTCATGACAGTATTCAAGATCGGAGCGGACAAGATGGATGGGGGGATCAGAGGAAGAACCAGGGAGGGCAGAGAAGCTACGGCCTTTAAGAATCTCAGAAGAAGAGGAGAGGATATGTGTCAGGAACAGGGCAGGACAGGACAAGGCAGACAAGGAACTGAGAGGAGTGATGATTGTATTGGAAACAATAATTCACTTGAGGGATGGGACAGGTCCCCCATCCCCCTTTTATACCTTTTGAGAGTGTTCCTTGTCAAGACTCCAAGAAAGTTCCAGAAAGAGCAATTAGTAATGCAATGATACCAATGATACCAATGACAACAAGACAAGTCAGGAAAGCAAAGAAGGTTCCAGAAGGTTCCACAAGGTTCCATGAAGGAATGTTCTAGAAGGTTCCAGAAGGTTCCAGAAGGTTCCATGAAGGAATGTTCTAGAAGGTTCCAGAGGTTTCCAGAGGGTGATTCATAACATCATCTCCCCCTTTTAGGCCTCTTCTGCAACTTGGTGGGGTACCTGGTCTTGAACTCGAGCAGAAGGTCTTGGCAGTGAGTGAGGTTTGACTCAGGCTCCCAGGTGTTGTCAGCATCTGAGTAACCTTTCCACTTAACAAGGAACTTGAGTGTTCTTCCAAACCACTTGGCATCCAAGATTTGTTCAACCTCAAATTCCTCTTCACCTTCTACCTCAACTGGAGGAGGAGGAGGAACAACTCTGCCTGGAATGGAATTGGCCACAAACTTCTCTAAAAGGCTGACATGGAAAACTGGGTGGATCTTCATGGATGCAGGGAGATCCAGCTTGAAGGTGACTGGATTGATTTGCTCCAAGATCTTGAAAGGACCCAACTTGAGGTTGTCTAGCTTGGGACTTGGTCTTTTGGTCTGCAAGTTCTTCCTCAGAAGCCAAACTTGCTGACCCACAGCAAGGTCATGGTCCATTCTGTGAGTGTTGGCAAATCTTGAGGCATCTTCTTGGGCTTGCTTCAGGGTGGAGTCCAGGAAGGTGCTGATGATCTTGAGCTTATGTAAGTGTGAAGCCGCAGCAGGAGCTTGGACATTGGATAGGGTCTCTTGTCCCAGAAGATCTCCTCTTGGATTGAAGCCATAGGTTGCAAAGAAAGGAGATAGCTGGGTGCTTGAGTGGAGAGAATTGTTGAGAGCAAATTCTGCCAGTGGAAGGAGGGTGGGCCAATCATCCTGTTGATAGCTGACATAGCACCTCAAATACTGCTCCAGAGTCTGGTTTGTTCTTTCTGTTTGTCCATCAGTCTGAGGGTGATAAGCAGTTGACAGTTGAGACTTGATTCCAAGGGCTGCTGTGAGTGCTTTCCAAAATTGAGATCTGAACTGTGGTCCTCTGTCACTGACGATTGACTGAGGCAGCCCATGGAGCCTGAATATGTGCTGCAAAAACAGGTCTGCTGTTCCTTGTGCATATATATTCTCAGTGCAGGGGATGAAATGGGCCAACTTTGTCCTTCTGCAGATGACAACAAGGATAGAGTCAAATCCATGGGATGGGGGCAGTTTCACAATGAAGTCCATGGATATTGATGACCAAGGGCTGATGGCAATTGGGAGGGGCTCCAGAAGTCCATAGGGCTTGTGTCTGCTGGATTTGTTTCTTTGACAGGTTTCACAGCTGCTGACATAGTTCTTGATGTACTTCCTCATGCCTGGCCAGTAGAAGTCTCTGGAAACAAGCTCATATGTCTTGTGCTCTCCTGGGTGTCCAGCTGTTGCTGCATCATGCCTTGTCTTGAGTATCTCAAGTTTTTCCTCTTTTTGGCTGATTTGAATCTTGTGAGGCTTGGGGTCCTTGGAAATAGCATGGGCCCACACACTGTCAGGAAGCAATGAAAGGTGTGTCTTGGATGGTGGGGTGAAACCATCTCCCCCTTCAGGTGCAAGGTCTGTTCTTCTTGACAGGGCATCAGCCACAGTGTTACGGTGGCCAGGAGAATAGCACAGCTTAAAGTCATACTCAGAGAGCAGTTCAGCCCACCTGGCATGCCTCTGCTTGAGCAACCTCCTTGCCCTGAAGAAGGTGAGGTTCTTGTGATCAGAATAGACAGAGATGCCTTTAGAACCAGCCAAGTAGTGTCTCCAGAATTTGAATGCTTCCACAATTGCAAGCAACTCCTTGTCATGGACTGTGTAGTTACACTCAGCACTGTTCAGCTTCCTGGAGTAATATGCCACTGGATGCAGAGGAGCAGAGGGGCCCTGAGAGCTTGGCTGGGACAGAACAGCGCCAAGGGCATAGTCTGAGGCATCAGTTTCCAAGGTGAAGGGAAGCAAGGGATCCACTTGCTTAAGGAGTGGTGCACTTGTGGTTGCTGTCTTAAGAGCTAGCCAGGCTTGCTCTGCTGCTGGGGTCCATTCAAACTTGGTGGTCTTCTTGGTGAGATCAGTGAGAGGCTTGGCTATGGCAGAATAGTTGGCAATGAAGGTTCTGTAGAAGTTGCAAAATCCAAGGAAGCTTTGAACATCCTTGATGGAATTTGGAGCCTTCCATTCAAGAATAGTTTGGATCTTGTCTGGTGCCATGGAGATCCCTTTGTCAGACACAATGAACCCCAAAAACTCAATGGAGGTCTTGTGGAATTCACACTTCTCCAGCTTTGCATAGAGGTGATGCTGTCTGAGTCTCTCCAAGACAGTCTTGACATGTCCCATATGGCTTGCAGTGTCAGATGAAAATACCAGGATATCATCCAGGTAGACAATGACAAAAAGGTCCAGAATATCCCTGAAGATGTCATTCATCATGCCTTGGAAAATAGCTGGAGCATTGGTAAGTCCAAAGGGCATAACCAAGTACTCAAAGTGACCGTATTTGCATCTGAAGGCAGTCTTCCATTGATCCTGGGGCTTAATTCTGACCAAATTGTAGGCACCTCTGAGGTCAATCTTGGAAAATATCCTTGCATGGCTCAGTTTGTCCAGTAATTCAGAGATGAGAGGCAGTGGATAGCGGTTCTTGACTGTCATCTCATTGAGATCTCTGTAGTCCACACAGGGTCTCAGTCCCCCATCCTTCTTCTTGACAAAAAAGATGGGAGCTCCAGCTGGTGACTTGGAAGGTTGGATGAATCCCTTGTTCAGCATTTCTTCAATGTATTCTTGGAGGGCCTTGGCTTCTGGTGGAGAGAGGTGGTACAGTGGCTTGAAAGGTGGGCTGCAAGTTTCATCCTTGAGTGGGATTTCACAGTCATAAGGCCTCTGAGCTGGTAGCAGGTCTGCCTTGGTCTTGGAAAACACATCAGCATAAGGGAGATATTCTTTTGGTAGCTTGGATGCCAGCAAAAGGTCTGATGGGTCCAGGTTGTCGTGCTCCTCAGCAGTGGGGCTTGAATACTTGACTGGGAACTGTGATTCTTGAATCTTTGACTGAGAGTTCTGTTCTTGGCAAAGACTGTGAGCTGTGGAACTTGAATCTTGAATGTGGACTGTGAACTGTGGTACTTGAATCTTTGACTGTGGGTTCTGTGAACAAGAGTCATGGCCATGACTGTGAGCTCTATGAGCTCTACTTGAATCTTGACTGTGAACTGTGAACTGTGGAACTTGAGTCTTGGCTGGCTGTGAATCTTGAATCAAGGGCTTGAGAGCATGAGACTTGGGGGCTTGACTTGAGTTTTGGGTGACTGTTCCGATTGGTGGAGGTTGGACTTGACCAGTGACCCAATCAATGGCAGGGTTCTGGGCTTGCAGCCATGGTAATCCCAGGATGACAGAGAATGTGGGTGAGCCAAGATCCAATACTTCCAGATTGACCATGGATGGTGGAAAGTCTTGGATGTGGAGGTTTAGCTTGGTTTCATGGCTGATTTCCTTGAACAGAGCATGATTGGCAAAGTGGACCTTGAGGGGTGTGGATTTCTTGATCGTAGGAATGGCACAAGACTTGGCAAGGGTGGCATCAATGATGTTGCAGGATGATCCAGAGTCTATAAGGGCCTTGGTTGTGATGGTTGACTTGGGTGAGAGTTGAATCTTGACATCCATGGTGAGTTGGTGGGGCTTGGAATCTGAGGTGCTTGTGGTGCTGGTGGTGGTGATGAAACAGGGGCAGCTTGGAGGAGGGTCCAGGGAATTGCCCCTCAGTGAGCCTGGACCTGGGAGTTTGGGTGCTTCTTCCTTGGGCAGTCCTTGACAGCATGCTCCTTGGAGCCACAGTAAAAACACAGTCCCTGCTGGGCCCTCCTTGTTTTCTCCTCTTGGCTCAGAGGACCCTTAGGAAGTGTCTCAACTGCATCCACTTGCATGGGTTCAGGAACTGTAAGAGCTTGAGGAACTGGGGTAGGTCTTGATGTAGTTCCTACTTGTCTTTGCTTCAGCCTCTTGGAGTAGAGTCTGTTGTCAATTTTGATGGCAAGGAGAATGTACTCTTCCAAGGTCTCAGGGATGTGCAGAGACTGGGAGAGCATGTCTTGGATAGACTCATGGAGACCATCATGGTACAGCTCCATCAGAGCTGCATCATTGTATCCAGAGTCTCTGGCTAGTTGCTTGAATTGGTTGGTGTAGGCCACACAAGATTGCTTTCCTTGCTTGATATGCTTGAGCTTGGATCTTGCTGTCCAAGATGCGTAGGGGTCACCAAAGGTGGCTTCCAGCCCCTCCCAGAGCTCTTGCAGGGTGGTGGGTGTGCTTGGGAGAGATCTGTACCATGATTGAGCTTGACCAGACAGGAGGGTGCTTGTGAAAAGAACCTTGACTTGCTCACTGGGAAATCTTGAAGGTTGGAGAAGGATGACATTCTCCACAGTGGCCATGAAGTTCCTAAGGTCTTTGGCCAGCCCAGTGAACTTGTCAGGGCTGGGAACCTTGGGCTCTCTTGCTTGGTTGGCTTGAGGCAGGGGAAGAGCTTGATGTTCTTGTTGGTGAAGTTGTTGTTGAAGCTGGTGCTGCTGGTGAAGGACTTGTTCTTGAAGTTGGTGTGTCTGTCTTGAGAGGGCTTGTAATTGGTCCATCAAGGCTTGGAAGGCAGTTGCATCAGGGAAGGTGTTGTTTGGGTCAGACATGATGGCAGAGAGTAGTGGGAGAGGGTGAAGTGAATTATGATGTCAGGAACAGGGCAGGACAGGACAAGGCAGACAAGGAACTGAGAGGAGTGATGATTGTATTGGAAACAATAATTCACTTGAGGGATGGGACAGGTCCCCCATCCCCCTTTTATACCTTTTGAGAGTGTTCCTTGTCAAGACTCCAAGAAAGTTCCAGAAAGAGCAATTAGTAATGCAATGATACCAATGATACCAATGACAACAAGACAAGTCAGGAAAGCAAAGAAGGTTCCAGAAGGTTCCACAAGGTTCCATGAAGGAATGTTCTAGAAGGTTCCAGAAGGTTCCAGAAGGTTCCATGAAGGAATGTTCTAGAAGGTTCCAGAGGTTTCCAGAGGGTGATTCATAACAATATGGGATAAGCGACGGAGACAGGCGCCCTGAACCACTTTGGCGGCGAGTTTGCAGAGACTGATAGGCCGAAGGTTAGTTACGTCGCCACCCCACGCAACTTTCTTTGGGATTGGGAAGACAGTGAGGGTCCATGTGGAGGGAATGTCGAGGACAAGGAAGGTTCGTTGGACAAGGGAGAGGAAGAGAGAGATTGCGTTTGGGCCAGACAAGAGTAAGAGTTCGCGGGAGAGTTGGGAGGGGCCAGGCCTTATGGGAAGCAAGGGACTCAAGAACAGAGTGGCATTCATCGAGAGAGGGAGGAAGCATAATGTGAGAAAAGGTGTGGGGTGATCTGTACGGGCGGGGGCGCATCTCTTCTTGAAGGGGGGACGTGGGAGGGAATGGGTGGAGGGCTCGGGGGCAAAACCAACGTTCCACCTGTTCACTGCAAAGGCGGGGAATTTGCGAGGGGCCATACTCAATCTCTGGACCCGCTGGGGTTTCTGCCTGGATGTGATCAATGCTGGAATTGGATCGCTTGCGGTTGAGGATGTTGTTGAGAACTGTGCCGATCTGATCTGAAGAGAAGAGATCCTGGCGCCGATCGATGGCAGTGGCAATGTCAGTCCGTTTAAAGGAAGCAGATGCAGCAAGCTGTGCGCGGTAGACTCCTTTACGAAGACGCTGCAGGAGAGGGAGGGCATCGCTGGTGGAAAAGCCAGTCGAATTTCCAAAATGAGAATTTTGTCAAGTGAAATTTTGAAATTTGGTGTGGGGGGGCGGTGGGTTTGGCAGTGCAATTGGGTTTTGGCCAGGAAAATACAGCGACTTTCGGGCGCTTTAAGGTATAGCAAAAGACGCCGCCACAGCCGCCATCATGACAACTCGCTCACGCTCCAATCTTTTCAGTGTGACTTCATCTAATGTGAGAGTCCGTGCTTGGTTTTGTTCGGAAAGATCCACTTGCCGGGAAACAATGCAGAAAACGGTTGAACAGCGAAAAAAACCCAACCCGTGGCCGCACGTTCCCACTGCCCCCGCCAGAGATAGCAGCTGCACTTGCAATTAATATGCGCTCCAGTCCTTTCAGCTGGACATGAAAGCAATTGAGAAGTAATCCAAGCTCCGCTGGTATCTTGAGTCACTTTGTTCTATTTTCAACACTCCGCCAATTAAGGTGGATAGAATATTGGCACTCAAGAACCGAGCCTGTCTGCTTCAACTATAGGCGCATATGGCTATTTCCTTCTGGGCTGTTGTTATTGTTCTTTTTGAAGTGGCAAGCGGGTCCCTCACAAATAAAACGGAACAACCGTGTTGGGAGTTTGGGATCGGAACCAACCGATCGGCTCGCCCTCTTCCTTGCTTAGCTGAGTACCTTAGCGCATAGTGAACGGGCGCGGGATCGATCGGCTGATGGATCGGTTTACGACCCACTTAACGAGAGAGAGTGTGAGAGGGGAGAGAGAGGCAGAGAGAGGGCGAGAGATAGGGAGAGAGAGAGAGAGAGAGAGAGAGAGAGACAGAGAGAGGCAGAGAGAGGCAGAGAGATAGGGAAGAGAGATGTTGGACCTGACCAATCCTTCCATTATTCTTTTCGTTCTATCGAACCGTCTATTTGCACAAAAACGTGACGGTTTGGGGTAAACTGTCGATCTTCCAGTCGTTCGTCGCCGTCGACGCGACCGCGCCATATTTCTTATCCTGACTCCTTGGTGCCCGCAGATTGTAAGACGAAGGTCGAAGGTAACAAAGTTGGGAGATTCAAGTCGAGCTGCCTTTCCAGCGCCCTCAAATGTCTGTGCACGTCCAACCTATTCGAGAGAGCTTCGAGCAGCAGATCCCGCAGCAGCAGCAGGAGCAGCAGCACCAGCAGCAGCCGCAGCCGCTCGCGCTCTTTCACCCACGGTCAGCGCTCCACCAGCCGCCGCCGCTCCCTCCGCCGCGTCACCACGCCCGATGGTTCGAGGAGGCTCTGCAGACCCGACAACCTCTGGCCACGGGTGCTGGTGCTGCTGGTGAGTGCGTTAGCGAGAGTGCGAGAGCTTTGAGTGGAGTGAGTCATAGAGAAAGAGAGAGATGGAGAAAGAGAGAGACAGAGACCGCGAGAGAGAGAGAGAAAGACAGAGACAGACCGCGCCCGCGCCTCGGAGTGTGTCTCCGCGTGTGTAAAAGGCCGGCGCTGAGCGCTTCCACACCCACCAACTCGCACGTACCGCTCTCGCTCTCATCCGCGACTCCTTTCCTCCCTCGAACTACTTTAAAAATAATGTCAAAAAACGTCAAGTATGTCTGGAGCGCGAAACGCAAGCTCGTGACGCGCCGCCGCCGCTACCGCCGACTGCCGGCAACGGCTGCAACTACAACTACAACTGGCACAGCTACAATTACAATTACAGGCCCGGGCCGCCGAAGCCACCAACGCCGTCGTTGTCGTCATGGCGGGGGGCGCCGCCACCCCAGAGCAGTTCCGCGATCGCGAGTAGCCACGTCGTCGCCGGAACTACGGCCTACCCTACGATGGCTCTCGCCGGCGACGGCCACATCAACGGTGCTCGTTACGATGGCGTCGATGATGGAAAAGGCGACGGAAGTGATGCAACTTACCCCCTTGCTCTTCCTCGTCCTCGTTCGCACAACCAGCACCATCCGTACTGGCACGTCCATCACCAGCAGCCCTCTTCAGTTCGTCATGACTACTGCTCCGACTATTACCCGTATCAACCGCAGCAACAGCAGCAACAACAACACTACCCGCATCTACATCACCAACAAGAACAACAACAACAACAACAACAACAGCAACATCAAGGCTTCTATCACACACGCTCACACCCGTTCCTCCAACCACGGCCTCTCTCCCCTCCCTCCCCAAGTTACTGCCTGTGCGCATACTGCACTCCTTCCTCCTCCTCGTCTCGGAGCCATGAGCAGCACCCGCAGCACCATCAGCACCAGCAGGATCACCCCGGCTACATCGACCTCAGCGTTCGTGGTCCCGTTTCCGTGTTGACAGCGCCTTTGGCACTTCAAACGCCCTCGTCTTCAACCTTACTCACGCCGCCGTCGTCCTCGTCGACAGACGGCGGCGTCAACATGTCTTTGGCATCGGCGGGCCAGCGGGGCAGTTACGACGACGACCGTCGCCGACAGACGTCGACGTTGTCATCAACAAACGACGACGCTGGCTACTTGGCCGTAATGACTGCCGAGCGCGGCGGCAGCGTCGACGGCGACGACGGTTGCCGCACCCCAGCATTGCAACGTGCGCCGCCGCCGTCGCGGACTTTGGCGCTCTCCAGCGGCGCCACGACGCCGTTGTTTGACGCGCCAGCGCAGCGTAACGAGCGGAAGCCGGAGACGGAGGAAGAGCGTGGTCAGGGGCAGGGGCAAGAGAAAGTGCAAGTGCAAGTGCAAGAGCAAAGACAGGAGCTGGAGCAGACGGCCACGACCATCGCGTCGGCGTCATCGTCGACCCTTTCGCGCAAGCGGTTGCGTCACGGCCAAGCCCAAGACCACGCGCATGGCGACGATGACGCGCTTGGGGACAACCAGGGCGACGAGGGGGAAGCCGACCACGACGACCACGATGACCACGACGACGCCGCTACCGCCGCTGCCGCCCCCTCTTCCGCTCCAGCCGCCCCAGGGGGCAGCAGCAGCACCAGCAGCAGCAACATCAGCAGCAACATCAGCAGCATCGAGCCGCAGCAATTGCCGACGCACGACCGCGTGCTGCGGCGGCGGCTGCAGAACCGGGCGGCGTGCCGGCGGTTGCGGGAGCGGCGGCAGGGCGAGCTCGCGGGGCTGCGGGCGCAGGTGGCGCGTCTGGAGCGCGAGCGCGACGACATGGCGCAGATGCTGGACGAGGAGCGACGGTGGCGGCGGCGGCAATGTAACCGGAGCGGGGACGGGAACGGCGGGGGCGTTGAGTGAGGTTATTCTAACCGGCCATTCACTCTGTCTGGTTCAAATAAGCAGCTAATTAGTGGGCGGAGTTTCTAGTGTTGGGAGAGAGAGAGGAAGGGAGAGAGGAAAGAGAGAGAGAGAGAGGAGAGAGAGAGAGAGAGAGAGAGAGAGAGAGAGAGTGAGTGAGTGAGTGAGTGAGAGAGAGAGTGTGTGTGTGTGAGAGGGTGAGTGGTGGATCAAGACCGAGACCGAGAGACAGACAGCCGATTTGTAAACACGACGGGAAGATTGCGCCATCGGCTTGCCGATTGGCCCGCCTTTTCCGAGACGACATTGAACGCTTTCTTGAGATTCGGTGATGATGATCGCGGCTACTGCGAGGACGACGACGACGGCGACGGCGACGACGGCGACTATGATCGGTGCGGCTGCGAGGAGGGCGACGACGACAGCGCCGGCGGCGGCATTCCGCCGGCCCGTTCCGATGCACCAACGACGCGCTCACCACCAAACGAGCAGCACCACCGCCGCCGACGCAGCCTTCACAAACCCCGCGACGGACATCGTCTCCGGCTTCGTCGGCGCGATCGGCAACACGCCGCTCCTGCGCCTACGCGCCCTGAGCGAAGCCACCGGCTGCAACGTCCTCGGCAAGGCAGAGTTCATGAACCCGGGCGGCTCCGTCAAGGACCGCGCCGCGCTTTTTGTCGTCAAGGACGCCGAGGAGAGGGGCCTGCTCAAGGAGGGCGGGACCGTCGTC
Organism: Zopfochytrium polystomum; assembly: GCA_025765615.1. NCBI lineage: Eukaryota > Fungi > Chytridiomycota > Chytridiomycetes > Chytridiales > Chytridiaceae > Zopfochytrium > Zopfochytrium polystomum. The sequence continues at coordinate 87,309 of JAIVFJ010000192.1, read as the reverse complement.
GAGGGCACCGCCGGGAACACCGGCATCGGCCTCGCGCACGTGTGTCGCGCTAGAGGGTATCGGTGTGTTATGTAAGTGTTGCGCGCGCGAAAGAGCGGTCATTGGTGTTGGTGCGGCGCTGGATGGGGCGTTATTCATTTGCGCTCAAGCGCGCGAGCTCTCGTTGATCACGAATTCGATCGAGGAGGATCGCGAGCGCCCAAGCGCTCGTTGTCAGTGCCTACGATCGATGAGAATCGGGAGCGTGAGCGCCCTTTTTTTGTTTCAATTCCCCACGATCAACGAGGATCGCGAACTTTTCAGTAACAACCATCCGCCCGCCTCTATCAGTTACATGCCCAACACTCAGAGCCAGGAAAAGATTGATCTCCTGCGCAGCCTCGGCGCCGACGTCCGCCCCGTGCCCGCCGTGCCGTTCACCGATCCGGCAAACTACAACCACCAGGCCCGCGACTACGCAGCGTCGATCCCAAATGCAGTGTGGACGAACCAGTTTGACAATGTAAGTAACGTGTCTTGTTTTTGAGCGTGTTGCTACGACCAGTGAGCGCGCTCAGCGTGCTCTTGATGTTCGATCGACCGAAGGGTCGGACCGACGGATGAGCGGGCTCGCGCGCTCGCTCTTCTCTCGCTTCGTCGCTGAACATTTCTTCTCTCCCCCAAATTCAAGACGGCCAACCGCCGCGCGCACGTGGAAACCACTGGGCCAGAAATCTGGCGCCAGACCAACGGCGGGCACCTCGACGCGTTCACGTGCGCGACGGGGACGGGCGGCACGCTGGCGGGCACGTCGTACTTTCTGAAGCAGGCGTCGCAGGGGCGGGTCGCGTGCTACCTGGCTGACCCTCCCGGGTCCGTCCTCTTCTCGTACAAGACGACCGGCGTGCTGGAGCGCACCGGCGACTCGTCCATCACCGAGGGCATCGGGCAGGGCCGACTCACTGACAACCTCAAGCCGGACTTTGCGGACCTCGACGGCGCCGTCCACGTGCCTGACGCCGAGAGCATCGAGATGGTGTACCGCCTGCTCGACGAGGAGGGCCTCTTTGTCGGCGCGTCGTCTGCCCTCAATGTCGTTGCTGCGGGAAAGGTCGCGAGGCTGCTCGGTCCGGGCAAGACTGTCGTGACCATCATTTGCGACGGCGCGGTGAGTTTCTTTCGTTTTCAGTCTCGTCGTTTATAGTTCGGTTCCTTGTGGTGCGGTGACTCAAACGATACGACTGTTCAGTACCGGTATCAGTCGCGCCTGTTCAGCCGGTCGTGGCTGGAATCCAAGAAGCTTCTTGACGCGATCCCTGAGCACCTCCACAAGGTAAGAGAGCGAGAGAGTGTGTGCCTCCGAAGATGGTTACACAGACGCGACCGGCAGCGACTTACCCAATGTCTCACCGCACATAAACAACCTAATCCGTCAACCTTCAAAACCGGAACGCTCGGTGCCGCTGTCGACTGTTGCGTGCAAACGAATGCAAACAACTCCTCTCCCTTCTCTACTGGGCATGCACCAAACAGTACATCACACTGGCTTAATTTCACCTTCTCCTCTTTGCCTTTAGCCGGCCAAGCCAAGGCCAATCCACCGCCAACCCACCACTTCGCCCTCTTTAGCCCCAGTCAGGAGCAACCCCTATTTTTATCGTCTTTCTTTCGCATCACGAAACATCACCAAACACACGGCCGGGCTTTCCATTCGCCTTTTTTTTTTGTTGTTTTTTGATCGTTTTCTCTCGTTATTTTTTCTTTGAACGGGGGTTTCCTTTATTAGATGTGGCTCATCAACCACGCTTGCGTCCTCTGCCTTTCATGAAGTTTCTTTTGTGTGCCTGCAATGCGGTTGGTTCGCTTCCCCTCGCTCTCTCCGCAAGCGGGGTTGGTGTCATGGGTGGCCCCGTCGTGTTAAACACGCGGGGTGGGGTGGGGTGGGGTGGGTGGGTGGGTGGGTGGCTGGCTGTGGGCTCACTACCCCTTTTTCCGTGACAAAAAAGAGATAAATACCCGCCTCCCTCCAGCAATCCCTCCAGCAATCCAAGAGATGTGGTTCAACCGCCAAAGCTGTTGGTTGGTTCAAGAGCCGCCACCCCCCCCTTGTGCTTGGTTTTCGTGTCAGCCGAAAAAAAGAACAAAAACCGTCATTCCCTTCTCGTTCACAAACAGTGCTTTGCAACAACAGCAACAGCATACACGCAGCACAAGAGAGACTGCGACGACGACGACGACGACGACGACGACGACGACAACGACGACAACGACGGCGGCGGCTTCGATGATGAGCTCCTCCTCCTCCTCCTCCTCCTCCTCGACGGAGCAGCCGGAGCAGCCGGAGCAGCCGGTCGCCTCGGAACAAGCACCCACAGCTCCACCACTTCAGGCACATCCACATGCACAGAAAGCGGCGGCCGCAACAAAACAAGAAGAAGAGGAAGCTCCAACAGGAGACTCGCCTGCCCCAGATGAATCCATGAACCGTACCACAACCACAATCATCCCGGCCGCCACCGCCGCCACCGCCGCCGCCGACTCGGCAGCACCGTCGCGCGATGGAGGCGGCTCTGGCCGCCGCCGCCTCCTGCCGCACGGCGGCGGCAGAGGCGACTCTGCCGTCGATGTGGCGACCCCCGCGCTGGCCGGTAGCTCCATCCCCGCCGCCGCCGCCGCCGCAGCAGGCGACGAAGAGGACGTCGACGACGGTCCGCTGGCGGCCGCGATTACGCACGCAAAACGCGGTGGCCCGGAGCCGACCTACCCGTCCAAGCGCCGGACCACGGCGCGAAGGCGGACGGCGGGCGGGGGACGGAGGAGCGGTGCAAGGCGGACAAGCGCCGGCGGCGCGAGCGAGTCGGACGCGGCCGCTGTGGAAGACGGTGACGACGAAAACTGCAAGGATGGCGTCGGCGGCATGGTCGCGGCATCCGCGGACGACGAGGACGAGTCGGTGAGTGAGTGAGACTCAAGAGGGAGAGTGGTTCTTGGCGTACACACACGCATGAATCGAGAGAGAGAGAGAGAGAGGGAGAGAGGGAGAGAGAGTCTGTGCTGTGACCGAGCGTCGACGCCTTGGGAAAGGGTGGTGGCATCACAAGGCAAGCACGTGCTGCTTGGCCACTTCGAACAGAACGACCACACCCCACACACCCGCTCCACCAAAAAAAGAAAAAAAAAAATAATCTAAACATTGCAAAAAGTTTGACAGCCAAGACAACGACCACGAAGACCACCACAGCGACAATGCCGCCCACCTCGTCGGTGCCGCAGTCAACCGCCCCACGACTACTACTGCCATGCCGCCGGCCACGTTCGGCGGGGTCCGCAAATCGCCCGGACGCGGCCTGCGATCTCCGACACGAAAGACCGGCGGCGGCTCAACCAGGATGCGGCTCGGCTCAAAGTACCAGACCTACGGCCGTCGCGGCGGCCAAATCGTCACAGAGCACCTGCGCGAGTCCAACGCAGACAGCCTGCTGACGACGCTCTCGACCGCAGAGTCGTCCGGCCCAGAGACGGTCGCAGAGGTGTCTCCGACCGACCCAACATCGGTGCGGAGCGCGCCGCCGTCCACTTCTCTCATGGCCGACATTCTCGCGTCGACGCCCTTCAAGACGGTCAACCGCTACCGCCGCAGCTTTCAAAACATGTTTCAGGCGCCCATGAAAGACGGCCTGTTGTCGTGGAGCTTACCGTCCCCATCGGTTCCACTTATGGACGCCGACGAAGAACTGAAAAAGATTGGCATCGCCCCCGGCTCGCCGATCGGCTCGGGCCAAGATGGAGAAGGAGACGTAAACAAAGCCAACGCGAATGAGTGCAAAGAATCAACGGCGGACGACGCGACCAAAACTTTGGCCATTGCCCCAAAGTGGTTGGACTCGTCTCTGTCCGCCTTTGACAGGCTGTGGGATTCGGGCATCGACTTTACAGCCAGGGCGATTTTAACAGTGTCGTTTGGCATGGCCCGGCACCCGGCCAGGTGGCTGCTCCAAACGGCTTCTCTTTTTCAAAACCCGTTGATGATGGTCTCAAAGGCGAAGGTTGAAGAGTAGGAGCGCTTGGAGGGAAAGCACTTGGACGGGTGGGTCGCGTATTATTCTTATCGGCGTTTCTTTTGGTCGCCCCGTGTCCGCTTACTTTGTTGCACCGCCATTGCCGCGAAAACGCTGTGAAACTGGAAAGAAATCTCCTCCCTCTCTTCGATATCGATATTCTTCCACGCTTTTTTTAAATTTTCTTGTTTTGGATGACTTGCCCAATGAAGAAGACGGGACGGATCCGTTCCGACCTTCGCGTGAAAAAGACGACACATGAAATATCGCTTCTTTCTTTTGTTTGTAACCCCAACCAAGCATGAGCGACAGTGAGGACAGATTTCCTGCTCCGAGAGAGCAAGTTATTTATTTCACTCGTCGGCTTCGCCATCGCCCTCATTCTCAGCATCATTGTCGCCATCACCGTCGCCGTCTCCGTCCCCGTCGCCGTCTCCATCCGCATCAGTATCCGATGCCATGACAGCTGCCTCCGCTCTCCTCCGACCGCGACCCGGTCGCGCCACAACCCCGCGCGATTCACCGACAGCCACAACGTTCTCTGGAACCGCGCTCCTTCCTCCCGACCAGAATCCGATTCCACCGCCGTGTAGGGAAGACGCGCCTAGAATCCCGGCCGATCCGCCGCCAACGGCCACAATGCCGCCAGCGAGAGTACCAGTACCGGCAGCCGCTCCTCCCACACCGCCACCAACCCCTCCGCCGCCGACAGCGACGACCGAACCCGTCAGGCTCGCATCGTACGGCACGCAGTCCCACAGCTCCTGGCGAGCCGCCTCGATGCCCGCCTCGTCCGCCGCCGCCCCGCCTCCGACGATGCCGCCTCCCGCCGCGCCACCACCAAGCCCCGCGCGCATGAGCCACCGGAACCCGGCGGTTCGCGCGACGGCGCCAAACCTGTCGAGGCAGAAGCGCAGGGCGCGGGCCTTGAGTCCGCGCTCGCCGGCGCGGTGGGCCGCTACGTAAGTGCGGATGGCGCTGCGGACCGAGAGGTCGCGGTGGAGGCGGGCCGAGCAGAGCCGGCGGAGGCGGTCCATGCAGTAGAGGTCGGCGAGGACGAGGAGGTCGGCGACGACGGCCAGGCTGCGCAGCTGGTCGACGGTGTCGGTGTAGAGGTAGCGGATGAAGCCGCGCACCGTGCGGTGAGGCTCGTCGAGGAAGATGGTCTGGTGCGAGGACGGCCGAGTGGATGCTGCGGCTGACGCGGTGCCGCTACGGGAAGGCGCGACAGCGGATGATCCACCTGTGGAGATGGACGGTGCAGAAGGGATTGCAGCAGGAGGCTGGGCGTTTGGGTGGACCTGGTCGGTGCTCATACTGTTGCTGATGCTACTTTCCGCCATGCCCGATCGCTCGATGGCAGCAAAGTGCGGCCATCGAGTGAGAAGTACCAGACGGTGCACGCGCAGCGGCGGCGCCGATGTTTCGCGCGATAAGATGGTAAGGTCCGTGCTTCCGAGCGCCAGTTCGATCGAACTTGCAGAGCGGGCGTTGAAAGGTGTGGACCCATGGCGCTGGCGACCGAGCGAGGCACGGTTGGCGACAAACCCGTCATAGTCCAGCATTTCAGAGTCATTCACGAATTCACCGTTAAAGCTGACCACGCCCGCATCCTCGTCACCGTCCTCGTCATCACTGTGGAATGCGAGGAGGGGCTCAAAGTTGAGAGACATGGGATCTTCCGGAATTTTGAACAGCCCGTGAACCTCAAGGTCGATTTCGAGAACGGTTCCCATGTACTCGTCCGTCGAGAGATCAATAAACCCGTTGACGGACACATTCGACGGTGGACCACCGTCTCCTTCGTCGTCGGTGCTGCTTCCTGGCTGCGCCGAGCGCCTCGACATGCGGTGGGCTTCGTTGTCCGACTGGGCAGCTATCGCGGCCGTCATGTCAACATTGAGCCCGTTTCCATCGCCAAAGAGAAGCATCCTGCTCTGGTCACGGCCCATGGCAAAGTAATGCCACGATGCCGCGGAGCCGAGATATCTGCCGTCATCGTGTCTGCGCCACCTCAGCCCGTCCAGCGAGAGCGACCAAATTCCGACCGGCATTGACCCTTCGCCTGGGCCGCGACCAGGCACGACGACCGCGCCACCGCTGCCGGCGACATCAGCATCAACGCCCACGGCTGGCCCAACGACACCATCTCCAGCAATCGAGTTGTCTAAACTCGCGTCATTGACGGCGACGACTGGCGCAGCAGGGCCGAGAGATCGAGTGACTAACACGACAAGTCGCTCTCCGCAAAGTTGGGCAAAGTGCTGGCCAAGTGTAGGGGGTGTGTCGCCGCCAGCGACGGAAACGGACGTTTGCACATAGTCGGACAGATCTACTATCAAAAGGTTGGTGGCTGGATCCATTGATGGCGTCATTCCACCGTAAATGTATAGACGGTTCTTGTGGGCGGTACAAAAGTGCGAATGCCGGGGAGCCACAGGAATAGGCTCGGGGTTCCACTGCATGAGCCGAAGATCGAGAATATTGAGCTCGCCGGCGACTTGATCTTCTCCGCTCCACCCTCCTGCAACAATGTTTAGTCGATGGCAGGACTGTCTTGGCTATTGAACTCACCATAGATGTACAGGCGATCCTGGTAGATGACGGAAGAATGCTTCCCTCGGCCTGAGGGGGCTGGGCCAAACGTTTCTGGTTCCGACCACTCCAACGACGTTAGATTAAGGATAAACAGGTCGTTCAAAAACTCGTCATTTGCGTCCCTTCCTCCAAAGATGATCAAACTGTTTTCCGACCGGCGAAAGATTGGGCCGCGTTAGGAGCTCGGCAAATGTCATTTGATCCCTCACCGATCTTGTCCCCAAAGAGTTGCGGTGTGGTCACATCGTTTGCAAGGCCCTCTTCCTTTGATGTAATCAACTCTTTTCCAGATCAAATCGCTCATTGAAAGAACAAAGACATCATTGTAGACTTCATCCGAGTAGAAATGGAAGCTGCAGCGAGTTGTTTTGAAGAGGGAACGGGATGATGTAAGCCACTCTTGTTGGCAGGTGTTGGGGGGTCTGTTTGAGGGCTTTTTTTTTTGGCGTTCGGATTTCGAAGTCCGCTCAACAGCGACCAAGAAGGGGTTAGTGGGACATCTGCTCCGGCTTACCCTCCGAAGGCGTAGACTCGATCTCCACCGACAGCCGTGCACGATGCATTCACACGGCAGGGGATGGAGGCCCCGCCAGTCTTCCGAGGTCGCGGGAAAACGATCTGGTAGTAATCGCTGATTGCAGGTGCGTCGAAGTGGGCGGCGGCCGTGGCGGCGGCGGAGGCAGCGGGGCTGCCCGAACCCCAGGCTGCCGCACGAAGCGGCGACGACGAGCCATACATGCGAGAGGCGGGGAAGCCTGCCGCTGCTCCGCGAGGAGGGCTTCGAGAGGTCGAGGACGAGGAAGGCCACGGTGAGGACGAGGAGGAGGAGGCCATCACAGAAAACATTTCTGGTAAGTGGTTCACATTCAATGGTTCTGGCCTTTTGGTTCAGGCCAACAGGCATTAACAAATGGTTCAAACTTGCTGGCTGGAGGCGCAGAGTCGTTTCAGCTGACGCGCAAGAACCTCGACAATGTCGTCGTCCCCAGCCGCGCGCGCCCACGCAATGCTCTCGACCCGCTCTTCCCCGACCCGCTGACCAAGTTCTTCTCCACCCTCTTCGCGCACGGCCTCGCCGCCGGCACGTGGATCAGCCCCGCACTCGTCGCATAACAACCGCACCATCTCCAAATTCCGGAATCTCACTGCGTGCCGGAGGGCAAAGCCTCCCATGGCGTCGACGCGCGCACCGTAAGCGATGCACAGCTCTCGCACGATATCGATGTGGCCCCGCGCGGCAGCCCACCGCAGGCAGTAATCCTCCTGTGCATGGACTAGGGACTGAACTAAGTGCCAGTGTGTGGGGCAAGACTCTGATTTCGCTTTGCAGAACTCGAGAATGGCACGCAGCGCACTGAGGTGGCCGTACTCTGAGGCCCAGCGCACAGCAGGCTCCAAGCTTGCAATCAGGTCGTCTTGACTTTGTCCATCGTGGATGTCGTCGTGAGCAAGAAGTGCAGTCAAGGTGGACATGCTACCAGTGCGCGCGGCCCAAGCAAGCGCCGTGGCAGCGCCGCTGTCTTTGAAAACTGATGGGGTGCGGCAACAGGGATAGTACATAGCTGAACTAATTGGTTCATTGTGCAGCGGCTCTGGTCGTCCAAGGAGCTCTAGCAGTGCGTCCAGGTTGTTGTGCTTTGCAGCGAGAATTAGGGCCGTAGACAAAGCCCTTTCCATGCTTCCTTCGCCTATTGCGTCTGAAGAATTTGAATCGGGTTCAATGCATTGCCTGGGCTGCTCCTGATAAAAGCTGTGCACGACTTTCACCAGATAGCGAACAAGGGCTGCTTCGTTCATCAAGCTTGACTGTATTAGAGAACAACGCAGGAGCTCGAGCGCATGAGCGGGAGTGTTGATGAGGGACACTCCAAAAGGGATTGGAAGCATGCGCTCAATAATAGGTAAGCAGCCCTGAGCGACTGCGTACTCTGCGAGAACCTCCATTCCCTGGGGGTCGACGAGATGAAGCTGCAAGGCACGTTCACCGACTTCGACCGAAAAACGACTGTCCTGGACGACGCAGTTCCATCGCTCGGCGTTGGGACCAACGACAAACGGGGATCGTGCCGGAGGAAGCTGGCCATTGGAGGCTGGGAGAGAAATGTTGTACTCGCACAGTAGAACGCGAGCGCGAGTAGAGGGGTCTCTCCTAAGGTTTAATGGTGTTGAAGTGGTGAACGTCCACAGCAAGAACGCTTGGCAGTTTTTGGGGAACTCACCCGACGCCGCGAAGCAGCCTGCAAGTTTGGATCAATGCGTTGAAGGACGAGGCGCAGTGCAGGACCAAGAGTTCTAGAATCTCGCCTGGAAGCCGCCCTAACATCCCACCGCCCATCACGAGACACGGAGCAGAGCAAGTTGGAAGAAACTATGGGTGCGGGGGGCAGTGACTGTTACCTCGCACAAGCTGCGGCTGGAGATCGGACAACGCCAAATTGTATCCTCGACGCACGCACGCATGCGGCATAAGCAGGGCGCGCTGAGACTGGTGGTGCGGGCGCGGCCGGCATCTTTCCTCCTCCTGCACGCGCTCACTTAATCTCCGACTTCTCTCTCTCTCTCTCTCTCTCTCTCTCTCTCTCTCATCTTTCTGCCGCCCACTCCGCCTCTGCGGGCCTCGCCTGTATCTCTCGCCGGAGCGCTGCGACATCGCAGGAGTGTGTTGAAAGTCGTTGTCGTTCGAATGAAGGTCACGCGACGGACAAGCACAAAAAGCGGAAACGAGGGGCGAGCGACACACAGACAAAGACGGTGTGTGCGAGTGAGCGAGAGCTGAGAGCAAAGAGCGAGAGGGAGAGCAAGAGCGACAAGGGCGAGTGCGGCCCAGCCAAACACCAACCAACCAACCAACCAACCAACCTCCTGATCCTCCTCCTCGTCTCGCTTCGCTTCGTCGTCCGCTCTCACTCCCCGCCGTGAAGCGCTCCCGCCCCTCCCCCCCGAACGACCACCCAGCAACCGCAGCAGCACCAAGGAGGTCAAGCAGCAGCAGCAGGACGCATACAAACGCAAAGAGGGCGGATGCTGTCGGCGACGTTTCGATGCGCTATCGCCCCCGGAAGTGCCGCTGGCCTTCGCACAGGCGTGGCACTGCTGCCACGAGTGTCGACGGCAACCACCACCTCCTCCTCGTCTTCAACCACCACCACCTGGCCCTCCGTTGGGGGCATGCATCCCTCACCAGGGCAGCATGCGGGTCCCCTTGGTTGCATGGACCATCCGCAAAGGAGGCACATGCGAACATCCATCCAGTCACTTGCTGTCCCTCCTCTACTCCCGGGTCCAAGGACCTCATGTGTTAGGCTTCGCCACTCTCTGCTCAATCAACATCCCGCTCCCCGCCACACACTACCCCACCCGTCAGGTTTTGCAAGACTCACCCTGACCCCGCCATTGCCAACCGTCAGCCATGGCAGGAGGCTGAGCACTTTCAGCCCCTCGTCATTCCGCCGTCGAGGTCCCGAGCTCTTCCACAACCCGACCGTCGCAACGTGCACAGACCACGCTGCTCGCTTCGAACCGGGCACAATCATTCTACCAAGCGGTGCTACTGTGGCGTACTCGGGTGCGAAGACAGGTCGTAGTCCTGCGGACAAGAGGATAATCGAAGATGCTCACGCGAAGAATGTTTGGTGGGGCCCAGTGAACATGAAGCTATCCATGGAGAGCTTTGAGGCATCTCGCAAGAGGGCCCTCGACTTCTTGGACAAACGGGATAAGATCTGTGAGTATCAGCCGGCAGTGGCGTGTGCGGTCTCATGCCACGGCTTTCAGACATTGTTGACGGATACGCCGGCTGGGATCTTCGCCATCGCCTCAAGATTCGCGTCATTTGCTCCCGTGCCTACCACGCCCTCTTTATGTCGAATATGCTGATCAAACCAACCGCTCAAGAACTCGCTAGTTTCGGCGAACCAGACTTTACAATATACAACGCCGGGCAAAGGCTAGCCGATCCTTCCGTCGACGGTATCACATCCACCGCCTCGGTTCAAATATCTTTCGAAAGGAAAGAAATGGTCATTCTGGGGACGGAATAGTTGAGTTACATGGCGAATGACAATGTTCGACAAGCTAATACCAAAGAACTCCTATTCGATAAAATAGTGCTGGTGAAATGAAAAAAGGGTTTGGCATATTCTTTTAAAATGAAACGCTGTACTTAAATTATTATCATCGCGTGCTAGAGTTTTCACTGTTATGCACTACCTCATGCCTTTGAACAATGTTTTGTCGCTTCACGCTTCAGCAAACGAGGGTATTCATGAAAAAGACGTGAGTTTACTTTATCCCACAAAAGCTCGTTCCCACTTTCCCTGAGCCCCGACCCTCGACCGCATCACCCGCTCGTCTAGGTCTCTCTATTTTTTGGATTATCGGGGACCGGGAAGACCACACTTTCAGCTGACTCTCATCGGCGACTGATTGGAGATGATGAACACTGCTGGACCGACACTGGCGTATTCAACATTGAAGGGGTATTATGACGGGACGTTTGCTTTGAGTACGGCTCAATTAAAAAATACAGGGATGTTACGCAAAGGCCATCAATCTCTCCTCCGAAAAAGAGCCGGAGATCTTTTCCACCATTCGAACTGGAGCCGTCCTTGAGAACGTCGTGGTCAATCAAGTAACAGGGAAAGTCGATTTCGACGATGCCACCTATACCGAAAATACGCGGTAAGTTCGTAAATTTGCGAGGGCTTTGCATGCCACGCTTAATTGTATAAATCTGGCAACGCAGACTCTGCTATCCGATAAGTAAGCGGCTGCAACATATCGTTAGTCCGAGGATTGCGGTGTTAAGACACCTTGTTTGATGCAGATTACATCCCCAATGCCAAAATTCCGTGCGTCGGAGGCCACCCGAAGAACATCATTCTCCTCACCTGCGACGCTTTTGGAGTTCTACCTCCAGTGTCTCGGCTTACCACAGAGCAAGCGATGTATCATTTCCTCTCTGGATATACAGCCAAGGTTGGTTTTCTTTGGAGGAATGCTTCAGATACCCTGACTTTGTATTGTTGTATTGCGTAGGTTTCAGGAACTGAACAGGGCGTGACCGAGCCTGAAGCTACTTTCTCGGCCTGCTTTGGACAGCCCTTCTTGGTTTGGCACCCGACAAAGTATGCCGCGATGCTTTCTGAAAATCTTGAACGCCATGGATCTACCGTCTGGCTTGTCAATACTGGATGGACGGGAGGCAAATTCGGTGTCGGAAAACGGATCGCGCTGGACACGTCGAGGAGAATCGTTGATGCCGCTGAGTACCAACCGCGACACACTTGTGTTTTTGCTTCTCGCGCTCTTTCGAGCCGGCAATCTCACTCGCTAACAATCTCTGCCTTAAATAGATCCACTCTGGCACCCTAACCAAGCAACTCGACGTGGATTCAACCCTCTTCCCAACCTTTGACCTTCAGATTCCGCTGCATGTTCCTGGAGTCCCGGACTCAGTGTTGGATCCGCGCAGTGCATGGGGACATTCGAACCGTGCGGCTTTCGAAGCACAGCTCGAGAAACTCAAGCTCATGTTTGACAAGAATTATGAGAAGTTTGCGTGAGAGCAGGGACGTCTTTGTGGTCAATGGGCTTTTTGTGGCTAGTTGCTGTATTTTCGTTCTGACTGTCTTGTATCTTTTTGTGAAACTGAAGATGGGAAAGTAAGACCAATGTCAACTTTTGAAAAAAAAAAAACCGAAAAAAACGATAACACCATCAAACGGATCTGTTCTTGCTTCAGACCAGGATATAGTTAAAGAGATCAAACAATAGATTGCGAACTATTAAGGCAATAATAAGAGAAGAATCCTCAGTCCTTCATCCCAAAACTGTTCGTCCTCTCGAAAAAGCGAGCCAGTTCGTCTCTCCTCCGCAGAGACTCGGCACTTGGGGCTGTCTTCTTTGTTCGGCCAAGTTCGCTTTCCGCGTCCTTGACCAAATTCGACGTATTGCGGCGAACCACAGTCGGCGCAGCGTTTTCCTCCTCCTTCACTGCGGCAGCCGCTTTCGCCTTCTCGCCGACCAAAAACCCCGAAAACTTTTTGCCGGTTGACCCAAATGACGCGTTCGTGGACGATGCGCTGCGCGGCATGCCCGGTATCTTCGAGTTTGTGACAGGCCCGCTGAGTGACCACCTTTGGAAAGTAGTTCCCCGTGCGATACTTGTACTGGCTTGGTCGGAGGAAACAATGGTTGTGGTGCGAATGGAACTGGTGGATATAATGCCTCCGCTAGCCGTTCTGGTGAATGTGGGGAGGGCCGCTCGCGTCGTCTACGTGTTTGAGGTCAACAAATAGCAGGCTATGCCGCGGCCTCAATTTACTCACGTATTTCGTCGACCAGACATCGTCCACGTTCCGCCTCGGTACAACAACCGCTTTTGGCCTCTGTCTGATCATGCTGAGAACGTCAACTTTGCCGGCTTCTGACAACATCCGGTCAATCAAGTCTGCATCCACATCATCCATTCCGGGGACGTTGCTTTTAGCATCGTCGCTGTCTGAGTCAATGACGTTTGTTTTCTGCGGATAAAGGACAGGGCTATGAGAATTTGGTTTCGCATTTGAGTCATTCCGAAGTTTCGATTACCCTTCGTTTGCTGCTAGTGTCAGCTCTGTCGATTTCTTCATCAATATCCGAAGTGCTCAATTGCTTTATCGATCGCCGTCTCTTGGGCGGCGCGGCATCTTCATCGCTGTTCGATGCTTGCTGGTTCACATATTCCTTCGCTCTTTCAGTCTTGAAGCTGGCATTCACGATTGTTGCGGACCCACGACGGGGCATCGAAGCTCCGGACCCTTGCCGATGCAGAGAAGCCTTGACTTCAGCCATTGTAACTGGCTCATCGTCTGACGACAGGAGCTTCTCGTCAACATCTGGCATAAAGCACTTTGCAAATGCAGCTGTTACTGGATTAGATGCTGATATTCATGAAATCGTTTGACAAGCGTCAGCGCGAATTTTAGCATTAGAAGGAGGAATGACGATGTTTCCTCACCCCATTTCTCTAACTGTGATTTGTCGACTCCATCCTCGTCCGTGTCGCTATCGCCACCACGACCTCCGCGAAAGGCTCTTGCCTCGGCCTGACGTCTCTTGAGTGCAGCTTTCAGCACATCCTCATCGTCATCTGAATCGCTCAGGTCGAAACCGCCCTTCGCAGCACTCTTCGCCATTTTTTTCCGAAAGCCTCCAGCCGTCACGTCATTGAGCAAAGTGTCGATGGCTTTCTTTTCCGCTTCGGCGACTTGTTTGCTGCAAGCGAGAGTGATTTGGAGTTTGTTACAGGCGGCAAACGGCATGAAAATCAAAGGTAAAATGAAACGCTCGTTCAAACAAGTACCGGTGCAGTTCAACAACATCGGTGAAATCCTCAATTTGGTCTTCGTCGCCCGATAGAACAATGGAGTCGTCATCATCACTGTCTTCGCCTTCGGGTCCACCCAAGCCCATGAACTCATCCTCTTCCTCTTGCGCCTCCACGTCCAACATCTTGGACTGCAGTGCAGCGGCCTTCCGCATCTTCTTAGCCAGCTTTCGGCGGCGCTTCTCCTCAATCATCATTTGTAATAAAGCGTCATCTTGCGGGTCTGGCGGTGGCGATTTCTTCGCACTCCAGTCTTTACTCTCGCTGCCGCTGGCGCTTCGCGTATCGGCTTCGGAATCTTGATCGTCTTCGTCGCTGTCCTCCAATACTCTTTGTTCGCCGTCGTCTCCGGAATCTGCTTCCTTATCTCCAACCGCTCCTTTAGCAGAGGAAGGACTGGCACTTTTTTCAAACGAGCCAGAGAGTGCTTCGTCTGCGTCTACTGCTTCTGGAAATCCATCCACGGGCTCAGTGTATTCGGTGTTCGCTTGCGTCTCTGCCTTTTTAAAAAAGTAGAAGAGGTCGCCTTTTTTAGCGGGTCGACTTGCAGCGCCTTTTCTGGAAAGTTGTGCCAAGGGCTCTTGTTGTCTTGGTTGGCCCAGGTTTGACTGTGGCTCATCATGTAGGCTATGCGACGGAAGGATTGGAAAGCGGTGTTCATCCTCTTTAAACAGCATTTCCGCGCTTTCTGGCTCTGGTTGTTCATCAGCACCCTCGGCGTCAGATTTTGAGGGGGTTGGGGGTGATCCATCCAGGAACATCTCTTCATTTGTTTCGGGATCCCCACTCGCGAGTCCAAAAATGGCTTGGGTTTCCCTGTCGAGCTCCTTGAGTGGTGAACGCGGGGACAGACGGGAGACTGCGGGTCTTAAACCACCTGAGCCACCACAATCGACATTTTCCGAGTCGCTCTCTGCTTTGTCCACCTATATCTAGTGTCACACAGCGATTCTGAGTTTTCAAAGATCCCCTTTCAAAAAATACCTGCAGCTTTCTCAGTCGTCTGCCCCCAGCGTCGACCGTTTCTTCGTCACCCTCGCCAGGCCCAGTCTTTCTTCCTTGCAATTTTCGTTGCCGCTTTTCCTCCTTGGCCTTTCTCCGCGCTTCAACTTTTGCAAGCATTTCGGCGTCCTCTTGCTTCTTTCTGGCCTCCGCTTGTTCCGCAGCAAGGCGCTTCAACATTTGATTGAGCTCGTGACGCGACATGCGGCCGTTTATTGCACTACTAGAGCTATCGGCAGCGGTGGGCCCGCTATTGAATGCTGCAGCTTGGCGCTCCGTGGGGCGAACTATTTCGATTGCCATATCCGATTCCGAATCCGACGACGGATCGAACTGAAGTGAGCCCTCCTTCAAGCTCCGTTCCAAAGCTGCGGGAAGTGCCGCGTCGCTGGAGAAGACTGCGATTTGTCGAGTTAGAGAAGTTGTCGCAGTCGACTGTACAGGAGCATTTTTCATTAAGCCGTTTTCTGGATCACGCTGCTCTGGTTCAGTATTGTCGTTGTCATTATTCGAAGGTATGTTCGCTTCTTTGTCCTCGCCCACCGATGGGCTCACATTTTCCCTGATCGTGGGTCAGTTGCTGTGCAGCAGAACTTGGATTCTACTTACGTTACAATACCAAAACGCTTAAACAACGCCTGGAAAGTAAATTCGGGATTTTTCGTCTCCTTGATGGTTGGCTCTATATACGTAGCTTTCCATTGTAGGCACACGAGCATGTCAAACCCTTATTCGGTGTGATGGTATCTTACTTCGAAGCAGTCTTTCCGTTTCGCTTTTCAGTTGGAAAAGCTCCTTTTTCGTGGAGCGCTTGTAAAGTTGAAGTTTTAGAGGTCGGCAGCATCGACATAACAGAGAGAAACCTTGGTTTTTAGGCCGTCAACATCGTTCCGGTTTTTCGTCTTCGTTATCTCGATTGTCGTTGGCTCACGCGCTTCGCTACTTTGTCCTCCCGTCGCCTCCATGGGGTGGGCGCTTTCATCGGGCACGTCGCGCTTTACGGTCGCCTTGCTTTCCGGACCAAATCCGTCGTCCTCACTCTCTGAAAACAACGGCCCGTCGTCCTCCTCCTGGTTCCAAAAGTCGCTGCCGTACTCTCGCTCAGCAATCTCTCTCGCCAACCTTTGCAGTTTTTCGTCAACAAGAATCTGACGCGGTGCGTCGTCTTCTCGTGTGAAGGTGGGCGTCCAACTTCGGGACCTTGAACGCGGCCTTTGCGAGGAAGAAGGATCTTGCTCACTGTCAGAGCCAGGGTTGGTGGGGGCTGGGCTGTCTGGCGCGCTGTCCGGTTTTGGTGAGAGCCGGGTACGAGCTCCACGCGCTTTCATACGGGAGAGGCGGCCTCTCCGTGGGGGAGGCGATGGGGACGAGCTCGCTTCGGAGGGGAGAGTGGTCTCTCCGACATTCTCCGCGGCCTGGCCTTCGGCGATGTCTCGTGATTCTGATCGGTGCTCGCTGTCGCGCTGGCCGTTGCCGTTATCGTCGTCGTCGTCGTCGCTGAAGACAAGCAGTTGGCGGCGGGACGAGCGGTTGGTGTTGGCACGGTAGTTTTCTTGTTCGCGCGAGCTTTCATCATCATCGTCGACGCCGCCGTCGCCGTGGTCGTCAACCCCATCTTCGGGGCCGCCCGTCTCGATTTCGGCACTGCCTACAGCCCGAAGCAAGGGTGGTTGCTCTTCTGCAACCGCTCCTCCGATCATCTGTCCAGTGGTGGTTTGTTTCGTGTGGAGCGCAACGGGAATTTCCGGACAACCCTTGTCAAACAGAGTTCGAAAAGCCCCACCAACACGCGCCATCAAGGAAGATTGGAAAAATTGAATTGAGCTTTGCAGGGACCCAGCCCCGGCGCGGGCTCCGCGTAGAACACAAGCAACAGAAACGAAATAACACACAGTCACGAACAACATCCCCAGAAGTTTGAAACAAGAAGAGAAAGATCCATCGGCAGAGCAAGGGGAACGCATCGAGCGGCAGATGAAGGAAAGGTGAAACGGACATAGTGGGCCACTCATGAAAGACAGGAGTTTGGAGAATGTGAGAGTCAGGAGGGAAGTGAAGTTGACAAGAGTGTGACACGCTGGGTGTTGAGAAATGACAGAATATTTAAAGAGACAGGCGTCGAGGCGTGGGTGTTCGAGCCGATATTCGGCTCGGCGTACTAATCGACCGAACCCGGGGGACATCGGCCGATGACAAAAGCTGAACCGAACTTACGACCGGGAAAAGAAATCGCAGTGAACCGGGTAATGGACAAAAGAAAAAACGATCGAACGAGAATGAGTGAAGGATTCCCGGCGTCTAGCGGTGCTACTGGTTTGACGAAATCAATCAGCTGCCGTTTCCGCTTCCCGCGCGCGAGTCTCCGTCGACAGGCACGACACAGCTCAGCGGGAAAGCGCCTCGCTGGCCGTCGATCATGCCGTGGCCCCAGCCGTCGTCGAACAGCGCGGTTACGGTAACTGCCGATTAAAGGAAAGAAAATTGAGTGTCAGTTTCCTTGACGCAAGATACGCACGCTTGCACACATGGCAAGATAAGGGAAATCAATACTCAACTGATTTGGCCAACCCTGAAACTGAGCTCGTCCGTCATCGCTGCATCGTAATCAAACACCGCCCGCATTTTGAGCGACCCGACGTCGGACTTGTCTCCGGCACTCACAAGCGATGACTTCCGCCGCACTCGCCCGTCCTCGTCAATCTCCACGCTGGACGATGTCTGCACTGTGGACTGACGCCCGACACCAGTGGACGACACCCCCGTTTCGGTCGTCAGGTAGCTTTCGTGCTGGTCTTTTCCGCCAGCCGCGGCGGCACCTCCTGCGACGATAGCGGCACCGGTCGCAACAGCAGCAGCGGCGTAAATCTCAGACGGAGGCATACTACTGAACGCCTGGCCGCCGAATCCGTCCGCCCCAGAGGGTGTGGCGCTCCTTGCCGAATTCAGCTGGCCAGCATTGTAGCCTCCAACGTTAGGGGGAGAGCTACGCGGTGGTTCCGGCGCACTAAACTGAACGCCGACGGCGTCCATGCGCTGGCTCGAATTGGTGCTGCTGACGCCCGCTGACTGCAGGCTCCTGTCGCTGCCTTCGTCGTTCCTTCCGTAGGCCGCTGCACCAGCGCCAGCGCCGGCGGCTGCTGTGCTACCGAGGGCCGCGTAGGCGGTCGAATTCTGACTGTCCTTCTGCCGTCTTTTCCGGAAGCAACAAAAGAAGATGACGGCGGCGATAATGAGAGCTGCAGTGATAGCACTGACGATGATGCCGATTAAAGTAGGGGTAGAAAGGCCATTATTCGTGCCAGGGTTATTCGTTTCAGTGGGCAGCATGCTTTGATTGGTTTGATTGGGGTTGGTGTTGGTTCCCGTTGCGGTGCCTGTGTTCATTCCTGATGTGCTTCCTGGGTTTCCACTGTTCGAGGAAACTCCTGTTCCTGTCATTGCTGTGCCTGAAGTTACCGTACCAGTAGATGCACCGGATGTGACACTATTCGATCCTGACGATCCGCCGCTGGTAGCGCCCGTGGCTGTCGCAGTCCCAGTTGCAGTCCCAGGGTTTGTGAACGGTGGGGAAGCTGTGATCGTTGGCGGCAGGGTGAACGGGGCGAGCGCTTTGCAGCATGGGTCGTTTGGATTCGGGGTGATGATACCGGCTCCGGTTCCACCCGCCATTGCGCAGTAAGTTAATGCATCTGTGTACATGGGGTATCCGCACTGCGTCGACTCGATTTTGACGGTAGTGAAGCAGTCCAGGGTGCCCGCTTTTGGACCCGTCACGGGTGCGTTTTCCCCACCAGGCATGAGCGATGCCAGGATTTTGTACCCCATGAGTGTTGCGGCGCGAGCGTTGAGTGAAGCGGCATCTGTAGATGGACAGATCGTGGGGTTGGCGAACAGAGCGTTTAGTGCATCGATGGCGAGAAAGATGGTGGATCGGCATGGCAACTTGTTGGGAACTGTTGTTGGAGCAGGACAGCTAACATCGCCGTCTGGCTGATTCTGCGACAGAGCGAGCAACAGAGCCTGGTAATACGTTTGATGGTATCGTTCACCTGAGCCGGTGAAACCAGCACATCCAAACTCCTGTCTGTTTTTTGTCGAAAGTTAGATTGCCAGCAAAGGAGATGGGCTAAGCAAACTAGATACTGAACTGGAAGGCTGTGACATAAAAGAACGAGGCATCCATTCTTGCAAGCAAGTAGGCATCGAGAGAGGCCGTGTCGTTGAAAGTTGATCTCAAGATCGAGTACCCGACAAAGTCCTGCATTGTCGCGGTTGTTCCGTCGATGGTGAAGCAGGCCTGAGCAACGGTCGTGTTTGCTGCCGAGAATTTTGCGGCCGGCACAAAACCTTGCGCAAAGAGCTGCCTAGCTGATGCGGAAAGGATGGCAGATTTGAGGGCGTTGGAGGCTGCTGATGTGGATGGGTGAACCGAGGGATCGCGGTTGGCGCCCCCCGCGGCATGGGGTTGGCTGGCACTGGCGGAGGAGGTTAGGTCCGCTGGCAGGCCAACAACGTTGCCAAGGCCCGATGGATCGAAGCGAACCATTCTGCGATCCAAGGGCTAGATTCTGCAGCGAGCGAAGAGAGAAACTACCGTGGCCAGCCTGCACCTGTTCCGGTGAGGGTTCTCTTTTTCCAGGTAACTCGTCCCTCCTCAACACAGTCCGACGCTGACGTCTCGATCCTCCCCTCTGCGGGTTCCCCTGCCAGTCAGGCCTATCCCGATCTCTGCGTACGTCAGTGCCAGCGGTCGTCAGGAGGAGGAGGGCTCGTAATTCCAGCAAGCTGAGCCGATATATAGAACTACTCTGGACCACGACCTCCACACACACGCCGTCGTCGAATGGGCCGTCGGCAATGTGAGAAGGCGACACGGTGGTAGCAGCTGCGTCTCTGGCGTCGCACGGCGCTCTCCACTGTTTCCACTTTTTAGCTCTTGTCTTTCGATTGCGGCCAACCCACGCGCCGCTTGTCTCCCGTGTTTGTCTGATTGAGGAGTCTGTCTGTCTGTCTGCTTCGAGCTTCTTGGCTGTTTTTTTTTTTTCTTTCCAAAACAAGCATATTTTTATTTTGTTTTCAATCTTATTCTGGGCAGGGAGAAATGCACAGCCGCCGTCCATTCATGCTTGGACCAAAAGCAAGACGCGCATGAACGCATTGGCCGGTGGCGGCCTTCGCCTTCGCCCAAATTTGGAAACTGTCCGGTGGTACCAAGATGTGGCGCGCACGTGGAAGAGGCGGAAGCGCCGTTCGAACCACGAAAAAAAAAAAAAAAAAAAAAAAAAAAACCGCGACCACTCACAGCCATCAACACTGACTGACTGCCGCCGCGGTCGCCACCACCGTTGCCAGCGCCGTCCGCGACTCGCTGCGCTCCGGCGGGACGGGATACCCGCTGACCTGCGCGCCACCCACCACCGCCTCGTGGCGTCCCCTCCCGCCGAAGCTGCCCCCGCCGCCGCGGTTCTCGCTATCGTTCCGGTTCCGGCTCCGGCTGCGACTTTGGCTGCTGCCCGCCCGAGTGCTCTTCACCAGCAGCGCAGCATCGTATTCCTCCTCGTCGTCGTCGTCGTCTAATCTCAACACGCTCCCGCGATGGGACTCTGCAATCGCTCCTCGTGCCGCGCCGTGGACATCGCGACTCGCTTGGAACTGGTAGTGGCCTGGAGTGGCGAGCACCTGGGTCGGCGCGCGGTTGGGCCAGTGTCGCCTGCTGGTTGGCACTCGCCCCGTCGGTGTCCTCGTCGTCGTCGCCGTGGTGGGCGTGAGCACGCTAACAGTCGAGGCCAAAGAGAACCTTGCCCCTTCTCCACCGCGATGAAATTCATACTCTCCCCTACGCCAGGCCGAGGGGCTTCGTCCGACGGTAATCCACCATGAAGAACTGCTTCCACCGCTGCCACCGCCTGTAGTCTCACCAGCTCGAGCTGCTGGCAACGGCGGCAGAGGTGCGTCGCACTCCGGAAGATGCGTTCCGTCAAAGTCGATACGGCGGGTGGTGTCTTCGTGGTGGACAGCAGCAGCAAAGGACGGTGGTGGCGTAACGCCGCGTTCCATCTCCTTGGTGCAGGGCACGCGGAGACCGACGGGTGAACTGACAAAGAGAGCCTTCTCGTCAGATGCGCTCCCGACCCCTCGTGTGTCGCCTGGCTTCGGCAGTGGCTTTTCCCGCATATCTTGCCGCTTGCGGCGGCGCCGCAGGCACGCGACGATGATCGCACCGGCGCCCAGGGTCGCAAGGACTACCGGCACGATGAGCCAGAGCAGAAGGGTGGACGCACTCGGGCGAGCAGTGATTCCGCTCGTGCCATTATCGCCGCCGCCGACGAGTGCTCCTGTGGCCGAAGAAGATGTAGTGGAGCCGGCGGCCGCGGCTTGCGCGGCGCTGGTTGCAGAAGCTGCCGCCGCCGCCGCACTGGACGCCGAGGTTGCCGCTCTCGCCGCGGCCGCGGCCGCCGTTGCCGCATCGCACGAGAACTGGGTCGCGAGCGCGAACCACGCCACGGTATCGTTCAGGGATCGCGCCACGGTTGTGCACGGCGTCGTGAGGGTGAGTGGCGGTTGGAGCAGCGCGCACGCGTCGCTGGTGCAAATTGGCGGTGCAGCCGCCGCCGCCGCCGACGTCGCTGCTGGACTGGAGGCAGATGGGTGAACCGGTGAATCCGTCACAGTCGTAGAGTTCGACATGACAACCGTCATGCAGTCTGCGGACGCCGCCAGGTACTCGCAGAGAAGTTTTGTTGCGCAGTCCGCGCTCTATTGTTTATGTGAGTTTCGTCTCGTTATTCATTAACGGCAAAAAAACAGAAATGAAGAAAGGTCCCCGCTCTCGAATGGAGACGCTTACAATAAATGCTCCACATTGACTGTCCAACACCGCAACGGGTCCGTTCAGGATGTTCTGAAGGAAGCCGTCCACGTCGGCTTGGGAGAGTGGAGTCGCCGGGAAGTACGTCGGTGGAAGCGCGGCCGTCAGGGCCGCCAGCCTAGTGGCGTTGCCGCTGAATCCGGTGGAGACGACGAAGGCGGAGGAACCACACAGGGCCGACTGCGCCAGTGCAGCGCATAGTGGGTTGTGGTCGGTACCTCCACTACTGGTACTAGAACTACTTGTGCTTGTACTTAAACTTGACGTTCCGGGCGCTGGAACTGAGGCGGATATTGTCGGCATTGGCAGGCAGGAGGTTTCAGTTTGCTTGTTGCTGTTGTTTTTGTCGTTTTTTGTCCCGTATGTGCGTGCGTGTGTGTGTGTGTGTGTGTGTGTGTGTGTGTGTGTGTGTGTGTGCAGAGTAAAGGGGACGGTGGTCTGTTTGGTGGTAACGCCGTGTCGTGGGGCTTTATATGAAGCCAATCGGCAAGACACAAATTAAAACTGCCAGTCTGTCTGCGCCTCTGGAAGCTTTCTCTCTGTCTCGCTCCTTCCTTCAGCAGAACACGTTACCATTGAAGGTGAATACGGAGATTGTTGATTCTCTTTGAATGCATTCAACGACAAAACAAAAAAAAAAAAAAAAAAAGCAGAGAAAGATAGCAAGCGAGAGCAAAAAGACAGAGAGATGTCGAAGCAGCGGCAGATGAAGGGTCCTCGAGCGGAGGATAAGGAATTCAGAGGAGTGAGAGAAGGGAATTTTCAATGAATGGATCCATGCAGGCATGCCCCAACAGGCAAGTGGCGCAGGCAGGACAGGCCAGGCAGGCAAGTGCGCCAAAGCCATCCCAGTCAGAGGGGTGAGGTGGGTGGGCCGCCAGCAAAGCCCTTTTGCCGCGTCCGCTCGTTCCAGTGGAGATTGTTCTTCAGACTCTTGAACCAGTCGGCCGACTGCGAGCGGCAGGGTCGAGAGATTTAAATATGTAAGAGAGAAGAGACGCAGTTAAGGAACCGCACACTGCCAGGGCGACTCGCATTCAGTTCCACCAGACACTCGAATCCTCACCCCTCACCAAAGATATCTGGGAATAAACCAAGGACTCTAACCTGATCGTCATCGCAAACAGTGGGGAGGGGATGCCGACTCATGCTAATTGTAATAAAATCGCCTTGAGCAAGCTCCGTCCGATGTCGACCGTCAAAACTCGCCCATGCAGTGGACCGTGAATCCATTGGCACCTGCAGCTTCAGCTCCACAGAGTCTGGAAGCAACATGGGCCGGAAGGACAGCGTGTGCGGACATATCGGCGTCACAAGGATCGAGGGCACTTCTGGGTGGACAATGCTCCCGTTTGCGGACATCTGATTCCCAACAAGGAATGGACGAAGGCAGCGTAATGAGTGAAAGCAAACTTTGAAAAACTCTCGCTCCCAGAAACCAATGCTGTCGAGCATGCTTTACCGAGTATGCAGTAGAACCGGTAGGCGTGGCTACGACAAGGCCATCTGCTTGCACGGTTGTCAAATGTTTCTCGTCCGCAAACAACTCCAGTTGACTCATAAAAGCGCTTGGGCCTCGGTCCACCACGAGGTCGTTCAAAATCTGAAACGTTCCAGTGGGAACTGGCCGGTGCTGCCTCTTGCTTCCCGTGGTTTGCCGCATCGTCGACAGTGGAAGGGAAGCTTGCTTCGGTTCGGCATAACCGTTGGGAAAAGCGTTCGAAACCAACGATGACGCCACATCCGCGAGAAGGCTCCTGACCAAGTCCTCGCCGCCAGCAGCAGCTTGCTGAGCTGACGTGTTTGGGATGCGCGGAGTGGAGACGGGCAGCGTGGACACATTTTGGTAGGTTGTTGGGGAAGAGGGTAAACCAGAGCTTGAAGGCGCAAATGAAAGAGAGTGCTGCAAAGACGCACTCGAAAGCGGCCCCTGAGACAGCGTCTCTTCCTCGTCGTCTGCAGGCATGAAAAACATTTGTGGCATGCTGCCGGTAATGGATGCTTTTCGCAGTCCTTCTGTCGCACCGTGGAGGTCAGCGACGGATGTGTTCACCGCAGAATTGATGGCCGCAGGCGTGGGATTGTTGGGTCGAGATGAAGCACGCCATACCGTGCATGACAATCGCATTCGCATATTAACACGAACTCCATCACTGGAGCACCCGAGTACGCGCTCCAGCACGTTTCGGATGTTTGAGACATCGAAATTCGTGAGAAAGCCGAGAGAACCGAGGTGGAATGGCACAATTGGCGGTACATGCGTCCGCTGGCAGTTGAAAAGGCGTCACAAGGCAGCGCAAATGCGAATCACACAAGCTGATCACCTGAAACAACCAAGAAGTAAACAAGACGGTCCCATCTCCGCCTAATGTTACGATAAAGTCGATAGCTTCGGCTGAGTTTGCGCAGAAATCTACGGACCAAAACCTCATTCTGTCTTGGTAGTGCGGGAACCGAGCCGTCAGTTCCGGAAAGTTGAAGTTGGGGTGGTTTCGAAGCTTTGAGTCAATGTAGCTGCATTTGCAAGGTTTAAAGGGTGTGTTTTGTTTGCGCGCGTTTGACGTGGCGAAATAAAAGCGTGCTCACACGGTCAGCTCCGTCTTCGAACAAGCACGAGGCGGCGAATCCACGAGATGGCATGCCAGGATGCGCGTGAACTTGACGATTTCAGGATCCAGCACCTTGGCGACGATCATGACTGAGCTGGGTCGCTCCAACTTGATCAGGGCTCTGCCTGTGGGATCCCACCATGGATCAGTCATCGGGTTGATGTACTTGCAGAAAGCGGACCTCTAAAGAACACGCCTGAACTCACTCAAATTCTTGGAAAGCTCCCGCATGCGGACCGAGGTCACACCAAGAAGTTGCGCATTTACGTGCGGCGGCTCCTGGGAACAGGAAGCGAGGAAATGGTGAGCCGGTTGAACCACATGCAGAGTGGCGCGGACTGACTTACGTTATCGCTGCGAGCGCTGGACCCTTCCGCTGAAGTCTGTCTCACAGCAACTGAGCCATTGCGTATATGGGGGGTAGGTAATGGTGTTCGTTGCCCCCACTTGGGAGGAGAGTGCAGCGAAGAAGCGGCAGGAATGGTTCCGGGCGAGGGTTGGGGGCTGGCGGGTTTGGACAATTGGGCACTGCCATTGACGAGGCAGAGTTTCTCGTCCCCTTGCGGCGATGCCTGCACCAGATGCTGCTGCTGCTGCTGTTGCGATTGCTGTTGCGATTGCGGATGCGGCTGCTGGTCCTGGTTCTTCTGGAAGGCATCCAGCAAGGCGGCCTGCCTTGCGACGAGCGCCCTCAGCTGAGCAATCTCCAGGTCCTTGTCGTGGTCGACCGGGGGTAGCGGCGGACGCTGCACTCGCTACTGCAGAAGCCGTCGCAGTCATTGCTCTCGGGGGGGTGGCCAATGTCGGTGGTCGGAGGGGGCGCGGTGGTTAGCGTCGTTGTCGGTTATTGAAGACGATAATAATGAAATGACGACGATGGATCGTTCGATCGATTGATCGTTGAAGATGGATGGAGGCGCGTTTGTTGATTTTGCTTTGACAAGTGTGATTCCGCGTAGGCGCAGCGCATTTCTAATTGTTTGTTTTGCGATGGAGGCAGACAGACCGACAGACGGACAGACAGACAGACAGCCAGACATACAGACCAGGGCTTCAACCTCCACCCAACATGAAACAGTCTCCCAGCAGGCAAGAAACATACTAAACATATTATTATACATACACATACTTCTTCCGGAGGCGGGAGACGATTGTCATGACCGTCATGTTTGTGCTTGCGGCGGAGAGAGGCAGCGAAAAAGAAAGAAAGAAAAAAAAAGAGGAGGAATGGCCCCCGATCCCAGGATTAACGTTGGCGATGCCGCCCCGCAGCTGCACCACGCCGCGAAGAACCCGTGGGCCATGATGGCGGTGAGGTCGAAAGGGGCGACGTATGAGAGGTTCTGGTGATGGTGTGACAAGAGAGTCGCGAAAGATCAAAGAGAGTGACCGCGGGCGCGGGAAGGCACGGACGGAGCGAACGTTGCAATGCAACCTCACTCACTCAAGTCGCCAACTTCGTTCCGTGGGCCTACCGCATTGATCTCTACCATCCAATTCAACCCCACCTACCCCAAGCAGGCTGGCGTTGTCGTTGGAATGGCAAGCATGTACTACTACACTCGGATGAATCCCAACGCTTTGAAGCATGTGGGTTCAAACTCATCACAAGAGAGGACTTGCAATTTACAACTACCTCTACCACCAAACGCAGACGAAAGCCGAGCTGGAGGGAAAGAGGGGCTGAAGAGACGCAGGAGAATGGTGTATTCCTTCGCCCGTACCGATCATTTGCTGTGTCTAGTCCTTCACTCTTGCATTGCACCCTTCACAATGGAAAATATATAAGCAGCGTCATTCTTGAAGCTCTCCAATTGAACAATCCTAGGCATGGATTAACAAAATATTCAATTTTAAACAAACACAATAACTATGGCGCAGGCTCCCACTCAAAACCACACCAATGCCATCCGAAGAAGGGCGCTGGCAAATCGCCATTTGTCGAGCATGCCCACTGCGCCCAATAACCGCTTCAACATCCCAATCGCGTTTGCTGTACGTTCCCTACTCGGAAGTCTTCGCTGCATTGCGATCACTTGCCTCGTACCTTCCTCTTATTCAAATCTCTCCTGACAGTCTGGCGGTGTCCTGGGCATCGTTGCAAGTTGGTTCTACTTCCGAGACCGCTACATTAAGTACACAGAGCTTCCACAGATTGATGTGAATCAGGTATTCGGATCTTTATCCATCTTTCGCCGCTCTTCCCTCCATCTTTTGGAGCTAACCGTCCTCGATGTGTAAAAAGGCCGAGGCTCAGATGCAAGAGGACAAGGCGAGGGCACAGGTCAATTTCACGCGCTAGATGCCCCCTTCTTAGTTTCCAATGTATCCGTCGATCGCCCAATGAAAAATATCTCCCTTTTTGTGTCATGCAGTATTCTCTTAGTCAAAAAGGAAAACACGTCCAAATTCAAATGGATCCCAATCGCTTCAACCGCCAATCTTTGCAGACGCAGTTGCTCGGAGGAGTATGCGGTTCTTCGCAGTTACGGTCATAAAACCATAGCCTCTTCCGCCGCCGCCACCACCAATCCTCACCCACTGTCTAACTTTCCATCCAGGGAGGAGTTGTAGTCGGGGCAATAGCGTACTTCGCAGCCGGCAAAGTATGGTTCGCTTAGTGCATGGAGCATGAACGTTTTTAGAAACAGTTACCCAAACTCTCACCAGGAGTGGACGAGTGCCGTTCTGTACAGTCTACAAATGCGGCCATTTACTATCTGTCGTTGCGATTGCTAAGCTAAATCAAAAAAATAGTGCGTTCGATCGGTGCCTTACGAAAGCCAACATAGTAGACGAGATCACTCTTCGTCGTCCAATATAACCCGCTTTGTCAGCTTGTCGTCGACAGTCTGGATACGCTATAGCCAGCCGATGTCGTGTACACACTTGCAGCCGCTGAAGCTGCCACTTCACAGCCGTAAACAACTCTGGAAAGCTGTTGAGACCACGCCATCCACCAGATGCTTGCAAGACTCCCTTGAAGGATCAACAGCACCGCGGCCTCGGCCCCTTGGTCACGGTGGAAGGGCAGGGAAGGACGTCCCGCACTCAGAGTCCGACGAGGACATCGATGCCGTTCTCGTCACGCTCACGCGTGTCTTTTGTCTGAGGCCATCGGTGCTTTGACGAAGTTACTCGGGTCAAATAGCGTGCCTCCTTGTGTCTCCCACCTCTATACTTTGTTCATGTTAGCTTTTCGGTCTTTTGGGGTAAGCAATGTGCAGGAGCTTTGAGTTGCCACTGTGGTGCACAGGGAGGAGCTTTGAGCTGCCACTGTCGTGCACAGGGAGGGGCTGCCTTCTTTTTTGAACAACTTTTTGACCTCCGCCTCACCAGTCCCTCCTAAGACGGCCCTCTCCCTGACAAACTCCGTGAAGTGTACCACATGATTAAGACCTTTATTTTCGCTGCTGCCACCTTTGGCTCTCCAGTCTTTTACCACAGCTCTCCTGATGGTCCTCTTTACAATCCCTTTTACCCATCTTCTTTGAATCCCCTTCACCATCCCCCCTTGCCTGTGGCAGTTTTTTCTGTCTGATGACCCCACCACAAGTGGAATTCTTCCGCATTTTTAACTGGACTCACACACTCCCAAACCCCCCAACTCCTTTCTCATCACTATTCCAGGCTCCATGAACGCCTTCACCCTTCCTCCCACAATTTCCACTTGGTCCAATGCCTTGGCTGTCCCATTGGCTCCCCCCCATTCTCTTACCCCTGCAGCAAGCACATCTCTCCCTACAATCTAACTCCCTTGCACACTCCACCTACACAGTCCCCATCAGCAGCCGCACAACTGCTACTGCAACTTGACCCTCACAGTCCATCTACTTTGTTTACTGGCCTTCCCCAACCACTGTTTTCACACCCACACCTTTCCCACACCTCACCTCCCCCCACTCCACTTTCAATCCGCTCCCTCACGAAACCCTGCTTTCAACCAATGGACGTGCCCCTCCTCCCTGCTGCCCTTGCTCATACCCACCCATCCTTGACCTTTGACACCGATGGCTCCCTTCGCGAGGACGGCTTCATGGCTGGCTCTGTTGTTGCCTTGAGCTTAACTTTGAATTTTTTTTTGCCCTCCCTGCACTCTCTGCCTCTTCCACAACAGCTGAAATTGCTGCTCTCCTTGCTGCCCTCACATCACGGCAAAGCTATCCCTGCCCCTCACTTTTTGACCTGACAATCTTGGAGTGATTCAACCTTTGAGAAACTCTTCCCCTCAAACTCCTTCAGTCCCCATCCACACAGCAAGCTCAACACACCTCTCTCTGATTCCCTCCATCGCTTTTGCACACCACTTCCCACCAACCCTTTGGGCATGCGTTGCAGCCACTCTACAATCTTGGATTGGCCCCCCTCCACAAGTTTCCTGGGTTTGTGGACACAACGGCGACGCTGGCAACGAACAAGCAGACAAGCTGGCATCATCTTTACCCTCAACTTCTGACCCAACCTCGTTACCAATCCTCTCACAACAGATCCTCCCAGCAACCGCCTTCATCTCAAATACCCCAGTCTTAGGCCAACTTCGATGAAAACTGCGACTCCTCACAGGTCTCTCTCACCATTTTGCTCTTCTGAACACCTCAGCCTTTGCCCACATCACCCACAACCCTGACCTAGTTCATTGGGAAGCCACCTTTCTTGTTCTCCACTCTGGAATTAAACCCTCTTCCTCTTTGGCACCCTCCCTGGCTCTGCTCGTTGCAAGTATCAACTTCAAATCCTCAGCAACACTTTGCCCACCCAAAACTTCTACACCAACAACACCCTCAAGTCTACCCTGATGGGCTCTGTCGTCGATGCTACCACGCTTTGGAAACCACAGAGCATGTCTGGCAATGCCCTGCAGCTGCTGATGCCATTACAATGATTCGCAACACCTTTGCTGAAAATCTTTCCTCCTCTGTTCCTCCTGCACCTCATGGTTGCTCTCCTCCTGAAAGAATTCGCTATGCTATGTTGGCTGATTGATGGATTGGGCTGCTGTGGTGTACACTACTGAAGGTGGTGGTGGTGGGAGGTTGATCTTCGCTTCTGTTAGTCTTGTGTTTGTCTTTTATACAAAACTGTTACAAGGACCATCACTTGCAAAATGCTGCAAGTCACCCTTGCAGAGCAGTATCAGGTCAAAGCTCCTGCACACTGCTTACACCAAAAGACCCAAAACTAACACTCCCCCCTAGGCTGTGGGCAGGAGCAAAGGCCAGCACGGAGGAAAACCTTAAGCCATAGTCAACTTAAGGAAACCATACACCGGAGAAAGAAGAATCACAAACACGTATGACTGGCCATCTGATGAAATCCCACCCAGGACTGGAGGGACTTGGTGTGTGTGGGGATGAAGAGAGAGAGAGAGAGAGAGAGAGAGCAGTGATGATGGAAAAGGGAGAGGATGGAGAGAGGAGAGAGGAGTGAGTGGGCAGAGATGGTAGAGCGAGCAAATGGAGGAAGAGAGATTGGCTTGTTTTGCACTGGATTCTGTCAAAGCAGCAAGGAGGGGGTTTTTTTTCCCTTGTTTGATCTCTGTGAGAGGTTGCTGCTTTTATACTCCTGCAGGTTGGAGCCATCAGAAAACAGAGGGAGCAGTGGGCTGCACAGAGCAGGCCACAGAAATGAGATAAAGCAGGCTGAGCACCAATCTTCAGCCTGGGCTAAGTACCCATTCAGGGCTGAGTACCACCCAGGGCTGGGCATCACTCAGGGCTGAGTACCAGCCTGGGCTGAGCACCACCCAAGGCTGAGTACCACCCAGGGCTGGGCATCACCCAGGGCTGAGTACCAACCAGGGCTCAGTACAATCCTGGGCTGAGCACCACCAAGGGCTGAGTACCACCAGGAACCAATTTACAGCTTGTTTGAGAAACAGTTGCTTGTAAATTGGTTTGGTTGTTTCCAAATCAGGAAGCTTGTTTGGGAAACAAGCCTCTTTTTTCCTTGTTTTTAGAAATCCAATGATTGGTGCAATCTCTGGTGAGCTCAGTTTTTATCTCACTTTTAGAAATGCAGTGATTGGTGCAATCCCTGATTCCTAAATGCCTGTTGCATTGCTCAGATCGCACAGCACAGCAGGAAAGCTGGAATTCCGGATCAGGGAGCGGAATTCCGGAGCATTGGGCAGTGGTACACTGCTTCTGCATGCTTGCTGTGCTGTGTTACATGTGCTGAGTGCGTAGTTTGAGCGTTTTTGTGCATGTTCTAATTGCATTGTTCCTACCGGTAGGATGAACAAAGCTAGAACAACAGCCGCCTTTGCCTATCTCTTTTTATTGAGAACAGATTAGCCCTTCCGAGCGCCCCATTCAAGTATTGAATCTACTGAGCCCTTCAAACACCCCATCCAATGTGATTGGATGGAGTTCTCAAAGGGATCATCAGTAACGGGCGTAGTGTACCCCGTGGGTCGAATCTCAACACACCCCCGCAATAGAAAGAGAGGGGGCAACTGTTTCTCCTGTAGTACATGGCTGTCCAACAATGCCAGCCAAGCAGTGGGACTCGAACCCACCCATGTACCCCCCTACACTTGTGAAAACCTGCATGAACCCACAAGTGTAGCTGGAGAAGCCAGAGAGAGCCTTTAGACTAAGCGTTGTGCTGATTTGAGCGTGGGCACCACGCTTACACCTTGGAGGTCGGCGAGACTGCAAATTCCCATCAGTGATGCAAGCTTTGCATGTTGAGCTGCAGGAAGAGCTTTGGTGAGAAGGTCAGCAATCATCATGTCCGTTGGGCAATGAATGAGTTGAACCTCCTTTTTCTCCAAGTGGTCCCGTATGAAATGCAACCTCACGTCAAAGTGTTTGACCCGACCATGGTGTATTGGATTCATAGCAATAGCTATGGTTGAACGATTGTCTTCAAAAACAGTAGTGGGCTTATTTAAATCCATACCCAGCTCCTGGAAGAGCATTCGTAGCCAGATTGCCTCTTTGATGGCCTCAGTAAGGGAGAAGTATTCCGCCTCAGTTGAGGACAAAGCGACAACTGATTGTTTCTTGCTGTACCATGTAATAGCACCCCCGCAAAGCATGAACACATGCCCTGACCTCGACTTGCGTCCATCCTCTTCAGCATAGCTGGCATCAGCGTAGCCATGTGGTTCATCCCACTCTGGGTAAGAAATACCTGCAGCTTTCTCTACCTCTGGGAGCGTTGCATTGGTGATGCATGTCATCTGGGAGTC
The DNA here is from genome assembly GCA_025765615.1 of Zopfochytrium polystomum. NCBI lineage: Eukaryota > Fungi > Chytridiomycota > Chytridiomycetes > Chytridiales > Chytridiaceae > Zopfochytrium > Zopfochytrium polystomum. The sequence goes on along the minus strand of JAIVFJ010000192.1, from coordinate 55,631 downwards.
TCCCTTTTGGTAGAAAAGTCCATGATCCCAGGTAGCGCAGACATATCGCAGCAATCTGTCAAGCGCAAGGGAATCTGAATGGGTTGGAGCAGACTGGTATTGTGCAAGTGTATTCACAGCATACGCAATGTCAGGGCGCGTCAAGTTTGCAAGGTAAGCCAGTTGCATGAGTGTGCTTCGGAAGTATTCTGACTCTTTTTGTGGAAGTTTTCCAGAGTCCACATCGTGTATCCATGTCGTGGACATGGGAGTTGCTTTGATTTTGACAGGTAAGCCTTCATCGTCACACCAGTAGTTTGCTTCCTCCAAGACATGCTGTGTGTAGTTTTTCTGTCCAATAAAGATTCCATCTTTGATTTTCTCAGCTTGGATGCCAACAGCAACTTTTGGGTTGAGGTCCTCGCGGATTTTGAACTTTGATTTGATCAGAGAAAGAATTTTGGCAATTTCTTCTTCAGTGTGACTGAAGATGAGGATGTCATCTACATATAGAGTGATGATGGTCTTGACCTTTCCATCAGGGTGCCTTTGCACAAAGACACAGTGGTCAGTCTTCAATTGCGTAAATCCAATTTCTACTAGGAAGTTGCGGATTGTTTTGTACCACTGTCGACCAGACTGGTGCAGTCCGTACAGACTCTTCCTGAGTAAACAGACAAGAAGTATCCCGTCTGCACCACGTATCTCAAAGCCTTCTGGTTGTTCCATGAAGTTTTCAATGTCCAGTTTGGCGTTCAAGTATGCGGTTTCGACATCAAGGCCTGCAAGTATGAGGTCAAACAGCAACGAGATAGCAAGGATTGCCCTTATGGAGGAGCTGCGGACGACAGGGGAGAAGGTCTCATTGTAGTCCTGACCAAAGATTTGAGTGTAACCCCGACCAACAAGGCGGGCCTTGAAGCGTTCAAGGTACCCTTCACTGTCAAACTTGTCGGCAAAAACCCATTTGGGCTTGAGTATCTTACGCCCTTTAGGTCGAGCCACTAAGTCCCAGACATGCTTTGATGTGATCGAATTGATCTCTGAGAGTTGTGCTGCCTTCCAATACTTTGCAAAAGGAGATCGCATGGCCTCTTTATGCGAAGCAGGGAGTGGCGGTAAGTCCCGCTGGTGGATCCTTTCTGTTGGATATGCTGTGACTTCCTCCGGCTCAAGCACAGTGTACGCTTTGAGCGTTTGGTAGAGTTCACGAAATTGTCCCCGTGCTATTCGTAGTTTACGGATTCTTGCAGTTAAAGCGCGGAGTGTTTTCCGACTGTAAGTGGAAGGACTTGTGGCAATTGATGGTTTTGTTCGTAGTTTACAAAGGTTTGCCTTCAATGCCAGGTAGTCACGTAAACCTGATGGCTCTCGTGGTATGATTGGGGGATTTGTTGCCTCCCCTGTTGACTCTGGCAAAGCTAGAATGTCAGGGGAAGTTGAGCGCTCCCATGGAGGGATTTCCTGTTCATCAGGTATTGACTCTGGTTCAGAATCAGAAGCGTCGTATAGCATACCCGGCTGTAGATCTCCCCCCTGTGATTCTGCAGGTGGTACATCGTCTTCTTGTGAGTCAAACAGAGCGTCAGGATGTGCCACATCTGGATCAGTGGACACAGCGGGGGAATGCAACGAGGAGGAAAGATATTGGAAATCCTGAGCTGTGGGTTGGACTGGTCCCCATTCCTTCAAGCGGGAGTCATGAAGGAACTGTCTCCAGTTCCGCACAATGCCAGGAAAAACATTTTCGTGAAAGGAGACATGGAAGTGTTCCGATATTCTCTGGGTTCTCAAGTCGTAGACAACTGGAAGAGTGTTTCCTTTATACCCTAAGAATATGCCTGGCGCCCCTTTGTCAGGATGTTTAAGTGTTCGCTTTTCCTTTGGGATACGGTGGATAACCAAAAAGCCAAAGGTGCGGATGTGATCAACATTTGGCTTTTCACCGTACCAAGCTTCGTAAGGTGTTTTCTTAGTGTAAGAGTGGTAAACCCTGTTCTTGATGTATGCTGCGTAGCGGACTGCATACACAAAGAAAGAGTGGGGCAATCGTGACTCTAAGAGCATGCAGTGTGCCATGTCTTTGAGAGTGTTGACCTGACGTTCTACCAGCCCATTGAATTCCTTGGTGAATGCAGGACTAGGTTCTAAAACAATAGGAGGATGCCGAGTATTGGCCCAAGTTTTGAATTCTCCATCTTTGAAGATTTCCCCCCTGTCACAGCGCACAGATGTGATATGTTTGCCATGTTGTTGTTCAAACCTTTCGATCGTAGACCGGAATCTTGTGGGCGCGTCGGACAAAGAGTTGAGGAACTCAATGTCAAGCCAACGGGTTGACTCTTCCACAACCAGTTGCCAATGTTTTTCACCATGGTGTCCACGTGCGGGCAGTGGGACAGCATCAGTGTGTAAACGACCAAGCAGTGTGGTGTTTGGTCGGGAAGTGGAGTGGATAGGCGTAGCTTTCAATTTCCCAACATCACATGTCACGCAGGGAATGTCATGAATGAGGAAAAATGAATGACCAACTTTATTCAGATTTGACCAAGTACACTTCAAAGAAGATAAAGACAGGTGACCAAATTTCTTGTGAAGAGCTCGGACTGCTTCAATGTTCTGAGGGTTTGGTAAAGGGTCTGGGTCAGTTTGACTTAAAGTTGGAGTTGCAGTTTGCAAAGGAGCAGTTTGCTGTTGCGACTCACCTGGGGCGTCCCCCGAAGGAGTCGGCGCGTCCCTTCCAAGTTCTGCCCTGTCGAGACCAGTATGTCCCGTCAGAAGAGAAGGGTCCACAACATAAACATTCCCTGTGTCCCTGTGAGCAATGGTAAAGTCTGAACCATGTACCCGAGGATGCAATAGGGCTGTGTCTGCTGTGAAAGTCACGTTGTGACCTGTCTGCCGCACGATTTGCTGAACTGAGAGTAGAGTGTCTGAGAACTCTGGCACATAGAGCGAGTTCCTCATGATGAGAGCTCTTCCGTTAACGAACAGGGTGAAGTCGCCCACTCCAGTGGCAGTTGTAAAGCTGTCAGCTGTTTTGATCTGCTGGGAGGTGGGCCGCAAGTTTGTGAAGTGCTCTTCACAAGGCGACATTGTCCTGGAAGCCCCAGAGTCAAGGATGACCTGGTGTGGGTGGCTGCCAGCAAGTCTTGCCATCAGCGCAGTCTCGTAGATGCGGCGGTAGGTGACGTTGCGGTAGAGGAAACGCCCAGATTCGTACATCACTTTGTAGCCGACGTTTGAGACAATGTTGTCAGTGATCCAGTCTGGATCCATTCTGCCATCAAGAAGTGTAACTGTGAGTTCCACTTCAAATTCCTCCTCCACCTCAACGGCCTGGCATGTTCCAATTTCAAACTCCCGTGCCGCAAGTGCCCTTTCTACTGAAAGGAAGTCGTCCAGAGCTGAAGTGTCTGCAAGGCGCGCAGCACCCTCAGTACTGAACTCCAACATTTCGACGTCTTCTGCTTCAGTAGGCGGTGGTGGAGTATCCATCCTGTAGCATTTGTGGGGAGGAGAATCCTCAGAGGCTGCGCAAGAGGCTTGGTGGTGTTCTTTAGCAGCCACCTCACGTGCAATCTTGGCAGTCTCAGTCGCTTTCTTGGAATCAGCTGACGTGGCCTTGGCTTCTTTGGCATGTGCAGGCTGCTTGCCCTTGGCCTTCTTTGCAGGGCGAGCTGGCTCTGACTTCCCGTGAGGGAACTTGAGGCATTCCTCGCGAGAGTGCGAGACCCAGATTCCATGAAGGTCACAAGTAGGCTTGCCGTTGAGTGCCTCACCGATCTTGCGCTTCTTGGTTGCCACTGAGGTCTTTGCTGAAGCAGCTGTTTCCATCTCAGAAGTGCCATGGTGAGCAGAGTGTCTGCTGTTCTTCTCTTTGCTTTGCTGGTACAGCGTGTGGCAGTTTGTCAACTCCTTGACGAGATCGCTGGTGTTGGCGTAGCCTGACAGCCCCTTGAGAAGATTTTGACGAACGCCAGAGAAGATTTCATGTCCAGGCAGCGTTTCCCTTGCTTTGTGGATGATGCCAGAACGCAGGATGTTTGTCACACCCCTGCAAGTGGTGGCAGTACATTTGAAATGCTTCGGCCAATCCGTGACCAGTGTGGTCAGAGTGGTGTACCACTCGTGGACTGCCGGACCAGAGTCTCTGGGTTTTGCCAAACGACTGTAAGTCGCAAGCCACTTGTCCTGCTGTGAACCAGTGTGGTCCTGCAGGGCGTACTTGTCATTGAGCCACTTGTACCGGTCAGCGCAGTTGGTGATGTTTGCCGCATTCATGGAGCGCACATCCTCAATGCGCGAGCAGGAGTCGAGGGTAGCAACCGCCTTGTCGTGTTGGGCCTCAAGCTCCCTGTAGGTCTTGTGTTCTTGTCGTATACCAGTGTGGTACTTGTCAAGGGCAGCGTGGTGCAGACGGTACATCTCACTGTACGCAGCCTTGGCCTCCGCCGTTGCAGAGGATTCAGGGGGAGAACCAATACTGGGAGGAGCAGCGCCGATGCCTGACCTTGGTGCAGTGCTCGTTGAACGTACCGAAGTAATCAGGCTTGAGGAAGCTGGCAACAAGATTGTATGCCATGACCGGCTTGATGACTTCTTCCACATGCAGTTCCCAAGCCTGGTAGCCGTAAGAAGAGAAGCGGACAGCCTTGGGGGTCGAAGAAGACATGCTAGGTAGCGGCTTGGTGGACCAGTGGACTTGTTTAGAGCAGTAGCCCTTTTCTTGTAGAGAGCCAAGAGCCCTTTGTTGCCTTAAAGTAGCTGGTGAGCCGGTGCTCACAGACAGGTTGGTCTTGTTTAGAGTCAGAAACCCTTTTCTTGTAAGAGCAGCAGGGCCTTGTTCGAGCGTACAAGTGTGGCCGACGGCTTGTAGGTAGCTTTGTGATGAAATCCCACCCAGGACTGGAGGGACTTGGTGTGTGTGGGGATGAAGAGAGAGAGAGAGAGAGAGAGAGAGCAGTGATGATGGAAAAGGGAGAGGAGTGAGAGGATGGAGAGAGGAGAGAGGAGTGAGTGGGCAGAGATGGAAGAGAGAGCAAATGGAGGAAGAGAGATTGGCTTGTTTTGCACTGGATTCTGTCAAAGCAGCAAGGAGGGGGGTTGGATTCCTTTTCCTTGTTTGATCTCTGTGAGAGGTTGCTGCTTTTATACTCCTGCAGGTTGGAGCCATCAGAAAACAGAGGGAGCAGTGGGCTGCACAGAGCAGGCCACAGAAATGAGATAAAACAGGCTGAGCACCAATCCCCAGCCTGGGCTAAGTACCCATTCAGGGCTGAGTACCACCCAGTGCTGGGCATCACTCAGGGCTGAATACCAGCCAGGGCTGAGTACCAGCCTGGGCTGAGCACCACCTAGGGCTGAGTACCAGCCTGGGCTGTGCACCAGCCAGGGCTGAGTACCACCTTGGGCTGAGTACTTTGTCTGGGCTGAGTACCACCAGAAACCAATTTACAGCTTGTTTGAGAAACAGTTGCTTGTAAATTGGTTTGGTTGTTTCCAAATCAGGAAGCTTGTTTGGGAAACAAGCCGCTTTTTTCCTTGTTTTTAGAAATCCAATGATTGGTGCAATCTCTGGTGAGCTCAGTTTTTATCTCACTTTTAGAAATGCAGTGATTGGTGCAATCCCTGATTCCTAAATGCCTGTTGCATTGCTCAGATTGCACAGCACAGCAGGAAAGCTGGAATTCCAGATCAGAGAGCGGAATTTCGGAGCATTGGGCAGTGGTACACTGCTTCTGCATGCTTGCTGTGCTGTGTTACATGTGCTGAGTGCGTAGTTTGGCGTTTTTGTGCATGTTCTAATTGCATTGTTCCTACCGGTAGGATGAACAAAGCTAGAACAACAGCCGCCTTTGCCTATCTCTTTTTATTGAGAACAGATTAGCCCATCTGAGCGCCCCATTCAAGTATTGAATCTACTGAGTCCTTCGAACACCCCATCCAATGTGATTGGATGGAGTTCTCAAAGGGATCATCAGTAACGGGCGTAGTGTACCCCGTGGGTCGAATCTCAACAAAGGCCTATGACATTGATGAAATCCCACCCAGGACTGGAGGGACTTGGTGTGTGTGGGGATGAAGAGAGAGAGAGAGAGAGAGCAGTGATGATGGAAAAGGGAGAGGAGTGAGAGGATGGAGAGAGGAGAGAGGAGTGAGTGGGCAGAGATGGAAGAGAGAGCAAATGGAGGAAGAGAGATTGGCTTGTTTTGCACTGGATTCTGTTAAAGCAGCAAGGAGGGGATTGGATTCCTTGTTTGATCTCTGTGAGAGGTTGCTGCTTTTATACTCCTGCAGGTTGGAGCCATCAGAAAACAGAGGGAGCAGTGGGCTGCACAGAGCAGGCCACAGAAATGAGATAAAACAGGCTGAGCACCAACCCCCAGCCTGGGCTAAGTACCCATTCAGGGCTGAGTACCACCCAGGGCTGGGCATCACTCAGGGCTGAGTACCAGCCAGGGCTAAGTACCAGCCTGGGCTGAGCACCACCCAGGGCTGAGTACCAGCCTGGGCTGTGTACCACCCAGGGCTAAGTACCAGCCAGAGCTGAGTACCACCTTGGGCTGAGCACTTTGTCTGGGCTGAGTACCACCAGGAACCAATTTACAGCTTGTTTGAGAACAGTTGCTTGTAAATTGGTTTGGTTGTTTCCAAATCAGGAAGCTTGTTTGGGAAACAAGCCGCTTTTTTCCTTGTTTTTAGAAATCCAATGATTGGTGCAATCTCTGGTGAGCTCAGTTTTTATCTCATTTTTAGAAATGCAGTGATTGGTGCAATCCCTGATTCCTAAATGCCTGTTGCATTGCTCAGATTGCACAGCACAGCAGGAAAGCTGGAATTCCAGATCAGGAAGCGGAATTCCGGTGCAGAGAGAGGAATTCCAGATCAGGAAGCGGAATTCCGATGCAAGAGTGCGGAATTCCGATGCAGAGAGCGGAATTCCGGAGCATTGGGGCAGTGGTACACTGCTTCTGCATGCTTGCTGTGCTGTGTTACATGTGCAGAGTGCGTAGTTTGAGCGTTTTTGTGCATGTTCTAATTGCATTGTTCCTACCGGTAGGATGAACAAAGCTAGAACAACAGCCGCCTTTGCCTATCTCTTTTTATTGAGAACAGATTAGCCCTTCCGAGCGCCCCATTCAAGTATTGAATCTACTGAGCCCTTCAAACACCCCATCCAATGTGATTGGATGGAGTTCTCAAAGGGATCATCAGTAACGGGCGTAGTGTACCCCGTGGGTCGAATCTCAACACACCCCCGCAATAGAAAGAGAGGGGGCAACTGTTTCTCCTGTAGTACATGGCTGTCCAACAATGCCAGCCAAGCAGTGGGACTCGAACCCACCCATGTACCCCCCTACACTTGTGAAAACCTGCATGAACCCACAAGTGTAGCTGGAGAAGCCAGAGAGAGCCTTTAGACTAAGCGTTGTGCTGATTTGAGCGTGGGCACCACGCTTACACCTTGGAGGTCGGCGAGACTGCAAATTCCCATCAGTGATGCAAGCTTTGCATGTTGAGCTGCAGGAAGAGCTTTGGTGAGAAGGTCAGCAATCATCATGTCCGTTGGGCAATGAATGAGTTGAACCTCCTTTTTCTCCAAGTGGTCCCGTATGAAATGCAACCTCACGTCAAAGTGTTTGACCCGACCATGGTGTATTGGATTCATAGCAATAGCTATGGTTGAACGATTGTCTTCAAAAACAGTAGTGGGCTTATTTAAATCCATACCCAGCTCCTGGAAGAGCATTCGTAGCCAGATTGCCTCTTTGATGGCCTCAGTAAGGGAGAAGTATTCCGCCTCAGTTGAGGACAAAGCGACAACTGATTGTTTCTTGCTGTACCATGTAATAGCACCCCCGCAAAGCATGAACACATGCCCTGACCTCGACTTGCGTCCATCCTCTTCAGCATAGCTGGCATCAGCGTAGCCATGTGGTTCATCCCACTCTGGGTAAGAAATACCCTGCAGCTTTCTCTACCTCTGGGAGCGTTGCATTGGTGATGCATGTCATCTGGGAGTCTCCCTTTTGGTAGAAAAGTCCATGATCCCAGGTAGCGCGGACATATCGCAGCAATCTGTCAAGCGCAAGGGAATCTGAATGGGTTGGAGCAGACTGGTATTGTGCAAGTGTATTCACAGCATACGCAATGTCAGGGCGCGTCAAGTTTGCAAGGTAAGCAAGTTGCATGAGTGTGCTTCGGAAGTATTCCGACTCTTTTTGTGGAAGTTTTCCAGAGTCCACATCGTGTATCCATGTCGTGGACATGGGAGTTGCTTTGATTTTGACAGGTAAGCCTTCATCGTCACACCAGTAGTTTGCTTCCTCCAAGACATGCTGTGTGTAGTTTTTCTGTCCAATAAAGATTCCATCTTTGATTTTCTCAACTTGGATGCCAACAGCAACTTTTGGGTTGAGGTCCTCGCGGATTTTGAACTTTGATTTGATCAGAGAAAGAATTTTGGCAATTTCTTCTTCAGTGTGACTGAAGATGAGGATGTCATCTACAGTATAGAGTGATGATGGTCTTGACCTTTCCATCAGGGTGCCTTTGCACAAAGACACAGTGGTCAGTCTTCAATTGCGTAAATCCAATTTCTACTAGGAAGTCGCGGATTGTTTTGTACCACTGTCGACCAGACTGGTGCAGTCCGTACAGACTCTTCCTGAGTAAACAGACAAGAAGTATCCCGTCTGCACCACGTATCTCAAAGCCTTCTGGTTGTTCCATGAAGTTTTCAATGTCCAGTTTGGCGTTCAAGTATGCGGTTTCGACATCAAGGCCTGCAAGTATGAGGTCAAACAGCAACGAGATAGCAAGGATTGCCCTTATGGAGGAGCTGCGGACGACAGGGGAGAAGGTCTCATTGTAGTCCTGACCAAAGATCTGAGTGTAACCCCGACCAACAAGGCGAGCCTTGAAGCGTTCAAGGTACCCTTCACTGTCAAACTTGTAGGCAAAAACCCATTTGGGCTTGAGTATCTTACGCCCTTTAGGTCGAGCCACTAGGTCCCAGACATGCTTTGATGTGATCGAATTGATCTCTGAGAGTTGAGCTGCCTTCCAATACTTTGCAAAAGGAGAACGCATGGCCTCTTTATGCGAAGCAGGGAGTGGCGGTAAGTCCCGCTGGTGGATCCTTTCTGTTGGATATGCTGTGACTTCCTCCGGCTCAAGCACAGTGTATGCTTTGAGCGTTTGGTAGAGTTCACGAAATTGTCCCCGTGCTATTCGCTAGTTTACGAATTCTTGCAGTTAAAGCGTGGAGTGTTTTCCGACTGTAAGTGGAAGGACTTGTGGCAATTGATGGTTTTGTTCGTAGTTTACAAAGGTTTGCCTTCAATGCCAGGTAGTCACGTAAACCTGATGGCTCTCGTGGTATGATTGGGGGATTTGTTGCCTCCCCTGTTGACTCTGGCAAAGCTAGAATGTCAGGGGAAGTTGAGCGCTCCCTAGGAGGGATTTCCTGTTCATCAGGTATTGACTCTGGTTCAGAATCAGAAGCGTCGTATAGCATACCCTGGCTGTAGATCTCCCCCCTGTGATTCTGCAGGTGGTACATCAGTCTTCTTGTGAGTCAGACAGAGCAGTCAGGATGTGCCACATCTGGATCAGTGGACATAGCGGGGGTATGCAACGAGGAGGAAAGATATTGGAAATCCTGAGCTGTGGGTTGGACTGGTCCCCATTCCTTCAAGCGGGAGTCATGAAGGAACTGTCTCCAGTTCCGCACAATGCCAGGAAAAACATTTTCGTGAAAGGAGACATGGAAGTGTTCCGATATTCTCTGGGTTTTCAAGTCGTAGACTAACTGGAAGAGTGTTTCCTTTATACCCTAAGAATATGCCTGGCGCCCCTTTGTCAGGATGTTTAAGCGTTCGCTTTTCCTTTGGGATACGGTGGATAACCAAACAGCCAAAGGTGCGGATGTGATCAACATTTGGCTTTTCACCGTACCAAGCTTCGTAAGGTGTTTTCTTAGTGTAAGAGTGGTAAACCCTGTTCTTGATGTATGCTGCGTAGCGGACTGCATACACAAAGAAAGAGTGGGGTAATCGTGACTCTAAGAGCATGCAGTGTGCCATGTCTTTGAGAGTGTTGACCTGACGTTCTACCAGCCCATTGAATTCCTTGGTGAATGCAGGACTAGGTTCTAAAACAATAGGAGGATGCCGAGTATTGGCCCAAGTTTTGAATTCTCCATCTTTGAAGATTTCCCCCCTGTCACAGCGCACAGATGTGATATGTTTGCCATGTTGTTGTTCAAACCTTTCGATCGTAGACCGGAATCTTGTGGGCGCGTCGGACAAAGAGTTGAGGAACTCAATGTCAAGCCAACGGGTTGACTCTTCCACAACCAGTTGCCAATGTTTTTCACCATGGTGTCCACGTGCGGGCAGTGGGACAGCATCAGTGTGTAAACGACCAAGCAGTGTGATGTTTGGTCTGGAAGTGGAGTGGATAGGCGAAGCTTTCAATTTCCCAACATCACATGTCACGCAGGGAATGTCATGAATGAGGAAAAATGAATGACCAACTTTATTCAGATTTGACCAAGTACGCTTCAAAGAAGATAAAGACAGGTGACCAAATTTCTTGTGAAGAGCTCGGACTGCTTCAATGTTCTGAGGGTTTGGTAAAGGGTCTGGGTCAGTTTGACTTAAAGTTGGAGTTGCAGTTTGCAAAGGAGCAGTTTGCTGTTGCGACTCACCTGGGGCGTCCCCCGAAGGAGTCGGCGCGTCCCTTCCAAGTTCTGCCCTGTCGAGACCAGTATGTCCCGTCAGAAGAGAAGGGTCCACAACATAAACATTCCCTGTGTCCCTGTGAGCAATGGTAAAGTCTGAACCATGTACCCGAGGATGCAATAGGGCTGTGTCTGCTGTGAAAGTCACGTTGTGACCTGTCTGCCGCACGATTTGCTGAACTGAGAGTAGAGTGTCTGAGAACTCTGGCACATAGAGCGAGTTCCTCATGATGAGAGCTCTTCCGTTAACGAACAGGGTGAAGTCGCCCACTCCAGTGGCAGTTGTAAAGCCGTCAGCTGTTTTGATCTGCTGGGAGGTGGGCCGCAAGTTTGTGAAGTGCTCTTCACAAGGCGACATTGTCCTTGAAGCCCCAGAGTCAAGGATGACCTGGTGTGGGTTGCTGCCAGCAAGTCTTGCCATCAGCGCAGTCTCGTAGATGCGGCGGTAGGTGACGTTGCGGTAGAGGAAACGCCCAGATTCGTACATCACTTTGTAGCCGACGTTTGAGACAATGTTGTCAGTGATCCAGTCTGGATCCATTCTGCCGTCAAGAAGTGTAACTGTGAGTTCCACTTCAAATTCCTGCTCCACCTCAACGGCCTGGCATGTTCCAATTTCAAACTCCCGTGCCGCAAGTGCCCTTTCTACTGAAAGGAAGTCGTCTAGAGCTGATGTGTCTGCAAGGCGCGCAGCACCCTCAGTACTGAACTCCAACATTTCGACGTCTTCTGCTTCAGTAGGCGGTGGTGGAGTATCCATCCTGTAGCATTTGTGGGGAGGAGAATCCTCAGAGGCTGCGCAAGAGGCTTGGTGGTGTTCTTTAGCAGCCACCTCACGTGCAATCTTGGCAGTCTCAGTAGCTTTCTTGGAATCAGCTGGCGTGGCCTTGGCTTCTTTGGCGTGTGCAGGCTGCTTGCCCTTGGCCTTCTTTGCAGGGCGAGCCGGCTCTGACTTCCCGTGAGGGAACTTGAGGCATTCCTCGCGAGAGTGTGAGACCCAGATTCCATGAAGGTCACAAGTAGGCTTGCCGTTGAGTGCCTCACCGATCTTGCGCTTCTTGGTTGCCACTGAGGTCTTTGCTGAAGCAGCTGTTTCCATCTCAGAAGTGCCGTGGTGAGCAGAGTGTCTGCTATTCTTCTCTTTGCTTTGCTGGTACAGCGTGTGGCAGTTTGTCAACTCCTTGACAAGATCGCTGGTGTTGGCGTAGCCTGACAGCCCCTTGAGAAGATTTTGACGAACGCCAGAGAAGATTTCATGTCCAGGCAGCGTTTCCCTTGCTTTGTGAATGATGGCAGAACGCAGGATGTTTGTCACACCCCTGCAAGTGGTGGCAGTACATTTGAAATGCTTTGGCCAATCCGTGACCAGTGTGGTCAGAGTGGTGTACCACTCCTGGACTGCCAGACCAGAGTCTCTGGGTTTTGCCAAACGACTGTAAGTCGCAAGCCACTTGTCCTGCTGTGAACCAGTGTGGTCCTGCAGGGCGTACTTGTCATTGAGCCACTTGTACCGATCAGCGCAGTTGGTGATGTTTGCTGCATTCATGGAGCGCACATCCTCGATGCGTGAGCAGGAGTCGAGGGTAGCAACCGCCTTGTCGTGTTGGGCCTCAAGCTCCCTGTAGGTCTTGTGTTCTTGGCGTACACCAGTGTGGTACTTGTCAAGGGCAGCGTGGTGCAGACGGTACATCTCACTGTACGCAGCCTTGGCCTCCGCCGTTGCAGAGGATTCAGGGGGAGAACCAATACTGGGAGGAGCAGCGCCGATGCCGACCTTGGTGCAGTGCTCGTTGAACGTACCGAAGTAATCAGGCTTGAGGAAGCTGGCAACTAGATTGTATGCCATGACCGGCTTGATGACTTCTTCCACATGCAGTTCCCAAGCCTGGTAGCCGTAAGAAGAGAAGCGGACAGCCTTGGGGGTCGAAGAAGACATGCTAGGTAGCGGCTTGGTGGACCAGTGGACTTGTTTAGAGCGGTAGCCCTTTTCTTGTAGAGAGCCAAGAGCCCTTTGTTGCCTTAAAGTAGCTGGTGAGCCGGTGCTCACAGACAGGTTGGTCTTGTTTAGAGTCAGAAACCCTTTTCTTGTAAGAGCAGCAGGGCCCTGTTCGAGCGTACAAATGTGGCCGACGGCTTGTAGGTAGCTTTGTGATGAAATCCCACCCAGGACTGGAGGGACTTGGTGTGTGTGGGGATGAAGAGAGAGAGAGAGAGAGAGCAGTGATGATGGAAAAGGGAGAGGAGTGAGAGGATGGAGAGAGGAGAGAGGAGTGAGTGGGCAGAGATGGAAGAGAGAGCAAATGGAGGAAGAGAGATTGGCTTGTTTTGCACTGGATTCTGTTAAAGCAGCAAGGAGGGGATTGGATTCCTTGTTTGATCTCTGTGAGAGGTTGCTGCTTTTATACTCCTGCAGGTTGGAGCCATCAGAAAACAGAGGGAGCAGTGGGCTGCACAGAGCAGGCCACAGAAATGAGATAAAACAGGCTGAGCACCAACCCCCAGCCTGGGCTAAGTACCCATTCAGGGCTGAGTACCACCCAGGGCTGGGCATCACTCAGGGCTGAGTACCAGCCAGGGCTAAGTACCAGCCTGGGCTGAGCACCACCCAGGGCTGAGTACCAGCCTGGGCTGTGTACCACCCAGGGCTAAGTACCAGCCAGAGCTGAGTACCACCTTGGGCTGAGCACTTTGTCTGGGCTGAGTACCACCAGGAACCAATTTACAGCTTGTTTGAGAACAGTTGCTTGTAAATTGGTTTGGTTGTTTCCAAATCAGGAAGCTTGTTTGGGAAACAAGCCGCTTTTTTCCTTGTTTTTAGAAATCCAATGATTGGTGCAATCTCTGGTGAGCTCAGTTTTTATCTCATTTTTAGAAATGCAGTGATTGGTGCAATCCCTGATTCCTAAATGCCTGTTGCATTGCTCAGATTGCACAGCACAGCAGGAAAGCTGGAATTCCAGATCAGGAAGCGGAATTCCGGTGCAGAGAGAGGAATTCCAGATCAGGAAGCGGAATTCCGATGCAGAGTGCGGAATTCCGATGCAGAGAGCGGAATTCCGGAGCATTGGGCAGTGGTACACTGCTTCTGCATGCTTGCTGTGCTGTGTTACATGTGCAGAGTGCGTAGTTTGAGCGTTTTTGTGCATGTTCTAATTGCATTGTTCCTACCGGTAGGATGAACAAAGCTAGAACAACAGCCGCCTTTGCCTATCTCTTTTTATTGAGAACAGATTAGCCCTTCCGAGCGCCCCATTCAAGTATTGAATCTACTGAGCCCTTCAAACACCCCATCCAATGTGATTGGATGGAGTTCTCAAAGGGATCATCAGTAACGGGCGTAGTGTACCCCGTGGGTCGAATCTCAACAGACATTGAGCTGCCAGTGTTGCGAACAAAGAACATTGAGGCTGCAGACATGCTGGCAATGCACAAGCGGGCTTTGGTGAGATGCCAGCAGAAATCCTCCCCCACAGGGGTGGCGCAGGCTTTGGAGGTGCCTTCACACATGGGGCCATGCCAAGTTATTCGATCTGGCGCAGCATTTAACAGGAAGTGGCTCCAACATATGTTGATGTGGATGGCTGGGATGGTAGCGTTCCACCAACCCTGTGCGAGGGCTGGCTGTGCGGAGAAATGCACTAGGAGGCACGTTTTGGAGTGTTCAGGTGTTAAGGACAGGCTGGAGAGGCTGCACCCTGAGTTGATCCCCACCGTAGAGCAGCAGGATTTGAACATTTCAGCAGTGGATTTGGGGCTAAGGTCGCTGGTCTTTTGGGCCCCCTACAGTGCCAAAGCTGAGGACATGATCTCTAAGGAGACTCGCATTGCCTCCAAGAAGATGGGAATGAAGCTGGCCAGAATGATCATGCAGATGCGCATTGAGTGTGGAGGACTTGCAAATTTCACAGATGCTTCAGAGACAACATCAGCAGAGAGGCAGAGGTTGTGGTGGAGGCAGGGCGTGTGGACGGACAGGATATGAGCATTCAGGAACAGATGGCAGCAGCCAGGGTGCGCAAGCTTGCAAGGTCAGTCATCATCACCACCTATGATCCAGTACGGAACAAACAATGGCGGGAGTCAAGGGAGAAGTGGAAGAAGAAGGAAACTGAGGGTGTTGAGGGGACCGTGGACGGCAACGGGCATGTGGACTCTGATTCAGAGGAGGAGGCTGGAACTGGGTGACAGTTTGTGCAGTGTTTCAGGTGCAGTCCTTCGAACCTCATTTGTTCTCTATTTGTTTTCTTGTTGTTAAATTTCATTCACCTCTGTGGATCCTCTCCTCTTTTGCTTTATGACCTAGTTGCTGTTCTCTGTTTTTCTCTTCTGCCTTTTGATTCTCTACTTGGCACCTCTTTCTTGCCTCTGGACATGTTTCTCCTATTTCATATGTATGTACTTTTTAACTTTCAAAGTTGCAGATTCCTCACCCCTTCCCTCGGGGGGGGTTGGAGCAAATAAATCCCGTTGAAAAGTTAGGGTTAGCGCTTTTTTCCTTCCACCCAACCTCATCTTTGTCGGACGGCAAAGTCGAGGGCGACGTTGTAAGGCAAAGTCGGGGTCAACGACACCATCAGCGTGTCACAGTCCTCAACGAAGCAAACCAAACTCAACTTCACTCCAGCTCCGCCATCGTCATCGACTTCGACAGCATCCTCCAGCGAACCACCTGCAGCCGCACCCACAGGCCGAGATCGCGTTCTCCCGCGATCCTGCTTCGACGTCAGCACCGCTGAAGAGTTCCACAATCTCGAGAAATCGCTTTTTGTTGAGATTCGACCCACGGGGTACACTACGCCCGTTACTGATGATCCCTTTGAGAACTCCATCCAATCACATTGGATGGGGTGTTTGAAGGGCTCAGTAGATTCAATACTTGAATGGGGCGCTCGGAAGGGCTAATCTGTTCTCAATAAAAAGAGATAGGCAAAGGCGGCTGTTGTTCTAGCTTTGTTCATCCTACCGGTAGGAACAATGCAATTAGAACATGCACAAAAACGCTCAAACTACGCACTCTGCACATGTAACACAGCACAGCAAGCATGCAGAAGCAGTGTACCACTGCCCAATGCTCCGGAATTCCGCTCTCTGCATCGGAATTCCGCACTCTGCATCGGAATTCCGCTTCCTGATCTGGAATTCCTCTCTCTGCACCGGAATTCCGCTTCCTGATCTGGAATTCCAGCTTTCCTGCTGTGCTGTGCAATCTGAGCAATGCAACAGGCATTTAGGAATCAGGGATTGCACCAATCACTGCATTTCTAAAAATGAGATAAAAACTGAGCTCACCAGAGATTGCACCAATCATTGGATTTCTAAAAACAAGGAAAAAAGCGGCTTGTTTCCCAAACAAGCTTCCTGATTTGGAAACAACCAAACCAATTTACAAGCAACTGTTCTCAAACAAGCTGTAAATTGGTTCCTGGTGGTACTCAGCCCAGACAAAGTGCTCAGCCCAAGGTGGTACTCAGCTCTGGCTGGTACTTAGCCCTGGGTGGTACACAGCCCAGGCTGGTACTCAGCCCTGGGTGGTGCTCAGCCCAGGCTGGTACTTAGCCCTGGCTGGTACTCAGCCCTGAGTGATGCCCAGCCCTGGGTGGTACTCAGCCCTGAATGGGTACTTAGCCCAGGCTGGGGGTTGGTGCTCAGCCTGTTTTATCTCATTTCTGTGGCCTGCTCTGTGCAGCCCACTGCTCCCTCTGTTTTCTGATGGCTCCAACCTGCAGGAGTATAAAAGCAGCAACCTCTCACAGAGATCAAACAAGGAATCCAATCCCCTCCTTGCTGCTTTAACAGAATCCAGTGCAAAACAAGCCAATCTCTCTTCCTCCATTTGCTCTCTCTTCCATCTCTGCCCACTCACTCCTCTCTCCTCTCTCCATCCTCTCACTCCTCTCCCTTTTCCATCATCACTGCTCTCTCTCTCTCTCTCTCTTCATCCCCACACACACCAAGTCCCTCCAGTCCTGGGTGGGATTTCATCACATATTCTGGTTAAGTATCACTATATCAGGGAACTGGTTGATCGACAAGTGATTCGACTGGAATGGATTCATGGTGGCAAGCAACCAGCAGATTATCTTACAAAACCATTACCAGCTGCTTTAGGTGCTTACCATCTTAGTCATATTGGTCTTTGTCGTGTGCCTTAGTTTCTGTCCCCTTTCTTTATTTGTATTGCATTCTCTTTCTCCTTTCTCTTTCTTGCCCTTCTTCTTCTTCTGCATTGCTTCTTATATTCCTGCATTCAAGCTTCTTTGCTCTCCATCTACAAATTTCATATGGGCATTCTTTTCTTATTGTTCTGCCACCTGGTGGCCAGTCATACCTGTTTATTGCTGTTCCTTAACCAGTGTACGGTTTCCTTACGTTGCCTATGGCGTAAGGTTTTCCTCTGTGCTGGCCCTTTTGCTCCTGCCCACAGTATAGGGGGGAGTGTTAGATTTTGGGTTTTTGCAGTAAGCAGCGTGCAGGAGCTGTTAGTTTTGGGTCTTTTGGTGTAAGCAGTGTGCAGGAGCTTTGACCTGATACTGCTCTGCAAGGACGACTTGCAGCATTTTGCAAGTGATGGTCCTTGTAACAGTTTTGTATAAAGACAAACACAAGACTGACAGAAGCCAAGATCAATCTCCCACCACCACCACCTTCAGTAGTGTACACCACAGCAGCCAAACCCATCAATCAGCCATCATAGCAAATTCTTTCAGGAGCAACACCTCACACTGTGGAGCATGGGAGCACCAACTGTGATGAGCATTTGGTGCATTTTTTGTCACCTGGTCTTTGTCACAATTTTGTTTAAGCCAAACAATCCCGAGGAATTCGCGCTGGCGAATCTTGACCCAGGCGTGATGGCCGACCTGGGAGACCCAAAGTTGGTGGCTCAATTTGGTGAACGCGGCGCTCCGGCTGCAAGTCGTGAAAACCATGCCAACGAGTTTGCAGAGTACTCCAAGGTTTTCGCCGAGATGACAGGGAATATGGCGGATTCAGGTTCATCCGAAAGCTCGTCCATGTCAAAGCAACCAGCAAAGGCACACCCGGCCATTTCCCACAATGGAACGGTCCTTCGATTTGAACCAAAGAAGCGTGGCTCAGCAGTATCATCAAGAACTCTTACTGGGTTCCAAGAGTTTGGATCGATTGCTGCAGTTTTTTAACAACGGTTGGCAAATGAGCAAGATTGAGCTGGCTCGATCAATGGAGCTCATTGGATTCTGGCAGTCCAAGACAATTGTTTTCCAACGTACTCATCGGGTCGTGATGGATCCTCGCAAGCTACACGTTGCGATTTACTTTCTGTCATTCTCACTGGCTAGTTATGGTGCAACAATGAACTTGTTTGGGGCCGGAAATGGTTACTTCAGAGACAGTCTCCGGCCTCAGGCGGACAAGAAGACGGCTCTCGATTACCTAAACATGAAGGAGGAGGACATGAAAGAATTCGCTATGTTGGCTGATTGATGGATTCGGCTGCTGTGGTGATGGGTGGAGTACACTACTGAAGGTGGTGGTGGTGGGAGGTTGATCTTGGCTTCTGTCAGTCTTGTGTTTGTCTTTATACAAAACTGTTACAAGGACCATCACTTGCAAAATGCTGCAAGTCACCCTTGCAGAGCAGTATCAGGTCAAAGCTCCTGCACACTGCTTACACCAAAGACCCAAAACTAACACTCCCCCCTAAGCTGTGGGCAGGAGCAAAGGCCATGGAGGAAAACCTTAAGCCATAGTCAACTTAAGGAAACCGTACACCAGAGAAAGAAGAATCACAAACAGGTATGACTGGCCATCGGATGGCAGAACAGAAAGGACAGACCACTCAAACAAAAATGGATGGGGGCACATGTTGAACTTCAGAGGTAAAAGAAAATGAGTCAAAGTAATGAAAAAGAACGAAGAAGAAAACAGCTTCACAGATAAGAAAAAATGAATCAGGGGAAAGAGAAGAAACAAAGACCAGTGCGACTCAGATGGTATTCACTGAGAGCAGCTGAGAGAGATTTTATCATATAGTCTGCAGGCTGTTCTCCTCCAGCAATCCATTCAAGCTGTACTACCTTTTGTTCCACAAGTTCTTGAATATAATGATACTTTACCATGATATGCTTTGACCGATTTGAGTAGAGTTGGGATAGTGCCTTAAGTTCTCGTCCCAGTTCAGACACAGCTACATGTTCAGCTTCCTGCGGTGACAGCATGACATTACTACTCTGAACAGATGTCCAACTAATAGCTGTTCCTCCAAATCGAACATAGGAGCCAGGCTGTGATTTCCCATCTGAGTGGACACCATGGGTAGCGTTGGAGTAACCGGCTATATCTGTGCAGTTGCGAGAATAGAATGGAGCTGCTTGGTCAATCACGTGGCTGAAGATTGAGACTACTGGGAAGGGCAGTGACTGCAGTGCGGTTGTTGATAATGTTGGCATGGCGTTGAAGTAAATCCTTGATATAGGCTTTCTGGTGCAAGAAGATTCCGGGATGGTTTCATTGCTTCCATTTCGCAGAGTTTGTAAAAGGATAAGGCAAGGCAATGGCAGAAGACGTTTTGGCCAGAATCACCAAAAAGCAGATATTGTTAACTTAGCTTGCGGTGTGGATGATGAGTCAATCTGACAAAAGAGGATGCAGTTGTCCCAGAACATTGCATGACTTTCCTGACAACTGTTTGATTTAGGTGGCTGTTCAACTCCAGCAGTCAGTGCAGTGGTAATGAACTGCTCAATGCGGATTGGCACATTAAATATGCTGTTGAGGTTCGTGTTGCTGATATCAACTGTGTCAGCGACCCAGTTGATTCAGGCAGCCATTCCTGTGAGTTAACAAGGACTATTGATTTGGACAAGAGTTGAGTGAGTATTCTGAATATAAATGCAACGACACTAAGTGGGGCCTTTAGCCATGAGCTGTGCATAGAAGCACTCAATGCTGCTGTCTTCACAAAGTTTGACCTTGTAGGCCCATTTGTTCCAGGTTTTGTTGACATTCGTGGGTTGTTCAATAACTTCAAAAGCTGTACTTTGCAGAGTTGTCAGATGGTGCCGACAGCTGGTGCGGTTCTGATGGAATTTTGCCTGAAGGTAAGAAATTTGTGGTGGATTCCAAATATTAAAGTGTTATGTTTGTTTTATGGTTGTAGAGAAATAGAATCTACTTGTGATGGTTTTAACTTTAAGAAACTTTAGGGAAAATTAGTTCAGATTTTCTAAGATACCCTGCACACAAAAGAACGCACGAGAGAAAACTCTGCACAGATGAACCTTCTGCACGATGCTGGTCTGGGCTCCCCCCAGTACCCTATGAGGCAAGGCGACCACTCCCCCATACACAGCTTGCCCTCAACGCTTTCCCCTGCATCTCGCCTGGGCACATCAGGAGAATAACTGTCTCCTGGTTGGTACTCCTTGTGGAATGGGCTCCCTGCTCAGGACTCCACCTCCTCTGACACAGGTCCAGGCCACACTAGCCTACAAGCTGGGACTTCGGTGTTCGTGGGCCTTTGGTTGATTTTACATTGCCGGTCTGCCACCCCGGTCTGGCCTTCCTCAGTCATGCCTATAGTGCTCCCAGTAAGGCCCACTGGAGGTGACGTTAATTGCAGTAGCACAGAATCCAACCCATCGTGCCGTCACCTCCAACACCAGAGCTGTACACCGTTATCTGATTCACTTTCGCTGTGTATTACCATGAGTTTGATACTTTTTACCAATTCCAGTTTAACTTCTTCCAATTCTGATTGCTGAAGTTGAATGCTGACTGAATGGAGGAAGTTGTTGCTTTCTGGAGTGACTCTGCTGTGGGGAATGGTTGATGCTTTGTCTGACTTTGTTGAGGCTGCAGAAAACTGAATGCAACTCCAATTCAACTTGTTCAACTGGCAAAATTCAAGTTCAAAGATGGTTCAAGGTGACTGGTGACTGAATGGAGCAAAGTGGTGATGTTGGTGTTGTTTCTGAAGCTGATCTGCAGGAATGAATAGTTGAAGGTTTCCTGAATTTTGCTGAGACTGCTGAGGTTTGAATAGTTTGATGAAATGGTAATTGCAACTGTGTGTGAGGTGGTTGATTTTTGTTTTTGTTTGTCTAGAGTGAAAAATAAAGATAGAGACAAAGTTAGTGGCAGAAAGCATTTGTGAGAGTTAGTATATCCAGATGTTTCCACAGAGTTTGATTGCTTGATGATGATTTGCCTTTAGTCTCCAAGTGATGTTGTGGAATTTATGCTGGTAGAAGAGTTTTAGTGCAAGCAAAGGGAACAAAGACTTAGCCAGATGTCTTCTACTCTGCCTCGTTAAAGAATCAGCAGAATATTTTTGTCAAGTCTAACATCCAAGCCAAAACCACAAAGTTGCTGGTCAGATTACAAAAGTTGAGGGCAATCTCTGAAGCTTCCAGATCCTGGTTATGCTGCATGAATGCATGAGGCATTCAAAGAACATAGCTGTTCTGGAGTGACTCTATTAAGAGCAGTTTGAAATTTCAGTAATCTTGCAAGGTTGAGCTTGTTTATAGTTTGCTCTGAAAAAGTGTAAGTGTTGAGTGTCCATGTCCAATAAAGATAAACGTTGATACTCCTTGGAATGAGCCAAAAGTTATTTTCAAGGAACATTGTGTTTTGTCACAGAAGTTGGTTAAATTCATCAGGGTCAAGGTGAGGATTCAGGTGTGGCTGTGGAATTTCCTGTGATGTGGGACATGGTGTAGTGTGTTAGTATGTCTGTGTATAAAGCTGAAGCAGTCAATATGTGTGAGTTGAGGTCCCTAGCCAGGGTCAAGTAAGCCCAGCAATAATAGTGTATTCCATAGTTTGACTCCTGAGTCCAGTTTCATTTGGCTAAAATGGATAGAGCGCTTTCCCAAGCCAGCAGCCTGGCACCAAGAAGACCATGCCAAGTTGGTGCCAATCCATGCTGAGACCACTTTGCAACTCTGTGCTGATGATCATCGTTCACTTATTCCAAGCATCCTCCATCTAATTGGCAATACAGTGCCAGTGATCATCTTTCACTTATCCCTAGAATCCTCCCCCCTAAGTGGAAGATGATGTTTGATGTTGTACTGGGTGCTGGCTTGTGCTGATGACAAATACTCCGAGTATTAAGTGGAACAGAAACCCAGTGTCAACAGTTTTCCTCCTCCTCTGCTCAAGCAGATAATATATGAGAGGTTTTTACCCTGTGCCGGTCACACTTGCCTAGCAACCACTCAGAATAGACAGTCCTTGTTCTATCAATGAATGGACCGCAAATTGTCTTTGGTTGAAGTGCTGAAGTTATGTGAGAAAAGATAAAGAGAGGCTTAGCTTGATGTAACAGAGTCCAAAGTTATGAGGAAATTGCACAAGGTTGCTGTCAGGAACATGGCAGGACAGAACAAGGCAGACAAGGGACTGAGAGGAGTGATGATTGTATTGGAAACAATAATTCACTTGAGGGATGGGACAGGTCCCCCATCCCCCTTTTATACCTTTTGAGAGTGTTCCTTGTCAAGACTCAAAGAAAGTTCCAGAAAGAGCAATTAGTAATACAATGATACCAATGATACCAATGACAACAAGACAAGTCAGGAAAGCAAAGAAGGTTCCAGAAGGTTCCACAAGGTTCCATGAAGGAATGTTCTAGAAGGTTCCAGAAGGTTCCAGAAGGTTCCATGAAGGAATGTTCTAGAAGGTTCCAGAGGTTTCCAGAGGGTGATTCATAACAGTTGCCATGTTGTGAGAGTTGGCACTTGCACAACTATTGGTCATCCCAATCACTAATATGTTTGATGGTGAGAGTTTCAGGGTGGTTGAAAACACTCTGATCTCAAAAGGTGGCCATGTCAATGATAATTGTATCAGGGAATCCAGAAATTGAACCGCCGACTCCATGGGTTGATAGACGAGGAAAACACCATATCATTAATTCCTAATTTGTTATGCCCTGTTGAAAATGAGTAAGTATTATTAAAAGGGCACAGGGACAGTTGTTAGAGGTGCAGGTCTCGAAAAACTAAAATGCCTGTGTTGATGTTCATGGAATGATGGATCATTACTGACAGGAGACTGCATGGCTGAATGTTGAGAGGATAAAGGCAGTTACTTTGATGCATATCAAAAGCGAAGAGCAAAACACTTAGCAGATTGACTATTAGTTGATGGAGCTGGTTGGTTTTTGAGGACCTCTGCTGTTTGTTGTTCAATCAATATGAAGAGGCAGATAACCAGGATAGTAATAGTTGGTGTGGTGATTTCTGGTGCAGTAGTAGCCGAGTGATTGTTGCTTGATCAGCCAGCTTGATGTGTTGCTTATCATAGTTGTTTTGTCAAACAGGTTTTTGAAGAGTGAGATTAGTTTCGCTAAACTTGTTATCTGAGGAGCTGGGTGCCGACAACAAGAAAAACTTTTCCTTTTCCCATATGCTTTGGCCCAGTGAGCCAACAAAGATTCGAACAACTTATTGGAAAGGGCAAATATGATGGAGAAGTTCTCCATCTGCTGATTTTGCAAAGCTGTCGACTCGATTTTACGCTTCGGTGAATTGGGTAATGAAGGCATCTGAGGCTTCAGTTGGTTCCATTTTGATGCATTCAAAGTCGTCAATGATCTCCTTTGCAAGTCCCTGGTCTGCTGTGGGGCAAATTATTTCTAATTCACCAACCAATTTGTAAGCAAGGTTTCAACCAGGTGTGATTTGGGTGAGAAGGGTTTCTCTGGTCCATGAGGCGGAGGCACCAATTGGAATCTCTGTCCTTGGAATGGTCCATCTCTGATGAGACAGGTTCCAGTGTTGCGGAGGTCTAGTGGATCAACTGTATCATTCTGCTCCGCATTGATGTAACTTGTGTCAATGCAGTGGCGTAAGTCGATATTTTTGTTGGAGAGTTCTGTTGGTTGAGTCAGTAGTCATGTTGTTTTCTCAGGACGATTATGTGTGCCAAGTTTGAAACGATTTCGTTGGATTTTGGGTGTGTTGTGAAGGTGGTGTTGCAGCAGATGAAAAGTTGGTTTGTTAGCTTGGTGTGTGTCAGGTAGGGGGGTGGTTGTTGTCTCCAATTGGGGACAAAACAAAAATTAATGGTGAGGGTTGGAGGTAATCTGGTCACCCTGAATGGAAAAAGGCGTCGCTTATCACAAAGGAGAGTGATTTTGGGGTGCTGTTGGTGACAGTCGTGTAGTCCCGAAGCAGGCCTTTCCAATGATAGCATGGACTTCATTGTGAAACTGCCCCCATCCCATGGATTCGACTGTATCCTTGTTGTCATCTGCAGAAGGACAAAGTTGGCCCATTTCATCCCCTGCACTGAGAATATAGATGAACAAGGAACAGCAGACCTGTTTTTGCAGCACATATTCAGGCTCCATGGGCTGCCTCAGTCAATCATCAGTGACAGAGGACCACAGTTCAGATCTCAATTTTGGAAAGCACTCACAGCAGTCCTTGGAATCAAGTCTCAACTGTCAACTGCTTATCACCCTCAGACTGATGGACAAACAGAAAGAACATACCAGACCTTGGAGCAGTATTTGAGGTGCTATGTCAGCAATCAACAGGATGATTGGTTCACCCTCCTTCTGCTGGCAGAATTTGCTCTGAACAATTCTCTCCACTCAAGCACCCAGCTACCTCCTTTCTTAGCAACCTATGGCTTCAATCCAAGAGGAGACCTTCTGGGACAAGAGACCCTATCCAATGTCCAAGCTCCTGCTGTGGCTTCACACTTGCATAAGCTCAAGATCATCAGTACCTTCCTGGACTCCACCCTGAAGAGAGCCCAAGAAGATGCCTCAAGATTTGCCAACACTCACAGAATGGACCATGACCTTGCCGTGGGTCAGCCAATTGAAAGAAGTTGGCAAACAAAATTCTCGAAATTCGACGTCCTTAGGTGGCTGATACTGTGACTAAATTGAATGTGTTGGTCGTGTAGGTAGTGATGGTTGCCTGTGATGGTGGGTTGCACTGTTTGTTTTCACTGTCCTGCACAGTCCCAATTCTTTCTGCATGTTGTTTATACTCCATGTCACAATTTTGTATGAAAGAAATGGCAGCTGCTGTTTGTGGATGGTGGTGAACTACTCTGGTGGACAAGTTTGTTGTGATGGTGAAGCTGAGATGGGAGACTGTTGTACAATGTATGCTGTTTGGCTTTATACAAAATTGTGACAAAGACCTGGTGGCAGAAATGCACCAAGTCCTCATGGTGCTCCCATGCACCACAGTGTGAGGTGTTGCTCCTGCACACTGCTTACCCCGAAACCCTGAAATCTAACAATTCTTGCTGGTGTGGTCTGTCTTTTCTGTTCTGCCATCTGATGGCCAGTCATATGTTGTTTGTGATTCTTCCTTTTCCAGCGTACAGTTTCCTTAAGTTGACTATGGCTTAAGGTTTTCCTCCATGCCAGCCTTTGCTCCTGTTCCTTTGGGTCTTTTGGTGTAAGCAGTGTGCAGGAACTTCGACCTGATACTGCTGTGCAAGGATGACTTGCAGCATTTTGCAAGTGATGGTTCTTGTAACAGTTTTGTATAAAGACAAACTCAAGACTGACAGAAGCCAAGATCAACCTCCCACCACCACCAACTTCAGTAGTGTTCTCCACCCATCACCACAGCAGCCCAATCCATCAATCAGCCAACGTAACAAATTCTTTCAGCTAATGACTGTTTGTTCTTGTCGCTGGCAACGATTAGATTCCTCTGGGGCCCTTGCAACACGGTGTGCTGGCCACGCCCTGTGTTCCTGTTGTTTGAGATGAGTTTCTACAAGATAAACCTCTGTTACCCTCTTCTCTCTCTTTATTCCACAGTTATTTTGCACCCTTAAGGGTGCCCTTCTTTTCCTCTCACAAGCCCATGGCCGCACAAGTCAATATAGTTTGCTCTGTCACTATTGGTGCTCCTGCACCAATTTTCAGAGAATTGTCCATCTTAACCTTCATTCTTTGTGTTGTGATGTCTGTTAGACAGAGGAGTAGGTGTCAGGAACAGGGCAGGACAGGACAAGGCAGACAAGGAACTGAGAGGAGTGATGATTGTATTGGAAACAATAATTCACTTGAGGGATGGGACAGGTCCCCCATCCCCCTTTTATACCTTTTGAGAGTGTTCCTTGTCAAGACTCCAAGAAAGTTCCAGAAAGAGCAATTAGTAATACAATGATACCAATGATACCAATGACAACAAGACAAGTCAGGAAAGCAAAGAAGGTTCCAGAAGGTTCCACAAGGTTCCATGAAGGAATGTTCTAGAAGGTTCCAGAAGGTTCCAGAAGGTTCCATGAAGGAATGTTCTAGAATGTTCCAGAAGGTTTCCAGAGGGTGATTCATAACAGTAGGGATTCTCAGTGGACAATGCAAGTGGTAGGGATGAAACACTCCCAAGACAACAGCCCAAAAAAGTTAGTTTAAGCATACTGTTTGCTTTCTGTCACTCTACAGCCTGGATCCTGGGGTCAAAGGAGTGAGTATAGTAATTTGGACTTTGAAGTCAGTTGCCAAGTTTACTGATATTCTTTTTGTATGAGCGTTATTGCTGATGAGACCAGAAGAATCTCACAGCTTTGGTATGGTCTCACAGCGTGCAAAACATTTTCCACCCCAAACACGCAGCACCCCTTCACCAATCCCACTTCCACTGCCTTAACTGCGGCGTGTGTCGTCTGAAAGAAAGAAGACCTGGAAGAAAAAAAAAAAGAAAAGAGGTGAAGTGTCAGCAAAACACAAAAACATGCACCAGCCAGCCTTCGTACGACTTGGCCAATTTTTCGTGGCGAGAGCCTTGCTCCATTTTTTTTTTTTTTTTTTTTTTTTTTTTTTGACCTGTTTGAGGACAGCGTCAAGCGACGGAGTCATTGAAAGAGGGATGGCCAAGAAAAGAAAATATGAAAAGGACAACCCGAAATTGGATTGGAGAACATAAACAAACAAAGGGGGGTGACAAAAGGTAACGTGGCGATGGAGGATGTGCGTTGGAAAAATGGGAACGATCACGGGGAACAATGATATCGTCGCGAAGAGACGAGCAACAGCAAAAGCAAAGCTAGCTTTTGGAGCAGGTAAAGACAAATGGCGCAAAGGAGAACGGGAAGGGCGCGACTGGAATTGGAGGCAATGTCACAAAGACTTGGTGGAGAAAAACCACACGAAACGATAAAATGATGAAGTACGGAGGAAGAATTGGGATTCGCAAAACAGAAAGGGGGGGAGACCTGCTCCAGCCAGAGAAAGCAGACAGTGAAAGGAAACATCAAACAGCTATGAAGCAGAGAATGGATACAGGGAGGCCGGGGAGGCAGGGCAGGGTGTTAGGGGGGAAATGTTCGCGTAATCACTTTTTGATGAATTCCTTCTGCTTGGTCCTAACGTTGAAGTTCAAGCAGCGGCGCAAGCTTTCGATCCAGTCCTTGCTCTGGTCATCCGCGCATACGGTTGGGACTGGATATTTACTCATAGTGACGCTTACAAAATCGCCGCTGCACAGCTCTGTGCGGTTTTTTCCGTCGAAGCTTGCCCACGCCGTTGATGTTCGGGACCCTCGAGCTGGAACTACCACCTTGAACTCAATGCTGTCGGGCAAGAGCATGGGCCGGAAGGAGAGAGTGTGAGGGCAAATTGGGGTGACGCATATAGTGGGGACAGACGGATGGACCATGGACCCGTTGGCAGAGAGGGAGTACGCCGTCGAGCCTGTCGGAGTCGCAACGACGAGGCCGTCGGCCTGCATCGTCGTCAAGTGGCTGTCGTCCACAAACAGTTCCAGTTGCGACATGTACGGTGAGGGCCCACGGTCCACGACCAATTCGTTCAGGACATCGTACACTTCCGCTCTGCGCACCCACTCCCCTTCAAAGAAGGCGATGTGCGGTGATGATCCTGTCGCCGTGACGGATGGAGGAGGAGTATCCAAACGGCGCCAGACCGTGCAAGCGAGGCGCATACGCATGTTGACGGCGAACCGCGGGGAACCCGAAGGCGGAGGAATGGGACTTGAGCGAGTGAGGGAGCCATTTGAAGTGTCGATGGACAAAGACACCGGAGCAAGATTCGGAGAGTTCGACTTTGAAGAAGATCCCGAGTCTGGAGCAGTCAGCGATGTGGAAGAGCCACTGTGGCCGGAGCTGCCAAGAAGGACGTTGGAAAGAATCTCTTTGGCTGACCCAAAACTAAAGCAGGCGAGGAATCCGAGGGATCCCAGATCGAAAGGAACGATCGGGGGCACTGCCATGCCGTTAAAGAGACTAGCTGTGTAAAGAACAGTCCCGTCGCCTCCAAGAGTGACCACAAGGTCGAAAGCAGGTTTTGGCACCAGGGGCAGTACGGGCGTTGACAGCGGCGGAGAGCGCTTCCAGATCAGCTGGCTTCCAAAAACGAAGCTCCCCTTTCGGTGAGGACGGGGACGTTCCCGCAGTGGAGCTGGCCTTCGAAGACGATCCATAATCCAGCGTTGCGGCGTCAGACAGGGAAGAAATGTCATTGGAGACACCATCCACAGACGAAAGTTTCCCATCGTAACTGACGGGGACTGGTGACCGATAGAGGGGTGGCATCGAGGAAAGTGGAGTCATGTACGCGGATACGGGTGTCATACAGACTGGAGAATCTGGAGCGCTTTCCATCGGAGGAGGGAGGACCGACTGGAAATTTACGTCATCTCGTAGCCGATCTTCGACAAACCTGAAGATCGAGTGGGGTTCAACGATTCAGTTAGAAGCCAATCCGCACAAACTCGTTCTCGCTTAACAAAGCCCCAACGACGCGTTGTGGATTTGTTGTGGAATCCAAAACTCTACTTACACTGTCATACCGATATCAATCAACCAATCCGACAGTTCCCTTGTGAAAACCACCAGCTCAGGGTCATGAATCTTGGTGACGACCATGATGGATTTTGGCGGCGCGTCCCACTGGAGGTACACCTTGCCAATCTTTTTGGCCACTTGGCGAAGGTTTACGGCGGCAGAGGCGGTCGTGTGGGTGCTCATTTTTCGTTTTGGAGGCGTGAAGGCCGCACCTCGCAACGACGAGGCAGAGCCCGTCCGTGACATGGCCACGGAGTCGTCGTGGGGCGAAGAAGAAAGTTGTATGGAAGGTGCAAGGGCCGGCGGTGTGAGGGAGGGGTTGAGGATTGCGTTTCGAAGACGCGAGGTGGTCGGGATTGGTGCAGAAGGCAGCGCTGCTTTTTGCTGTTGCTGCTGCTGCTGTTGTTGCTGCTGGCGAAGCTGCAAATCGAGCGGGTCCACTTGAACGGATTGAGCAGGCGGGGAGACGACGCTTGGTGGTGTTCGTGGGCCCTTTAGATTCAGCATGGAGACGAGAGCAGTCGGAGTGACGAGGTCGATGTCGTCTCCCAGTCGATGAATAAGCGACTCTGTGTACGGGCTGATGGGCGAAGGGCTCGAAATAGACGAGGATATGGCCAGCGCTGAAGGATGCACAGGCGCGTGAGGGTGGTTGTGCGAAGGGTTGTTGAGGGATCTTGCGGCGGGCAACGACGACGAGTTGACACCGTTTGTTCCGCCGTTACTGGCATGGGAAGGGATGTTGAGGTGGAGGGGAGCTCCTCCTCTGCTGGAGACGGCGGCGGCAGCTGCGGACTGCTGTTGGAGAGCAGCAGGTGAGGAGGGCGGTGAGGAGGTTGCCGAGTGGTGAGAGCGATGGAGCACCAAGGCGGGCCTGGCCGGAGAGGGGGACGAAGAAGAAGTGGAAGAAGAGGAAGAGGGCAAGGGGGAGGAGGGCGTCGACGACGACATTGCGGCGATCGGGTTGGAGGGGGCGAAAAAACGAAAGGAAAGAGCAGGCCAGAGACAGAAGAAGAGAGAGACAGAGAGAGAGAGAAGCAAGACAGGGTGGGTGGTCTCTCGACGGTTTGGGGAGGGCACCCGCAGACAGACCCCAGTGTCGGAGGAAGCGGTCAGACAGACAGACCCAAGTGATAGTGCAAAAGCCGTCGCAAAAAAATCTGACAGGAGGAGAGAGAAGAGAAAGAAAGGGAGAGAGAGAGTTAGAGAGAGACGAGGTAGAGAGAGGAAGACAGAGAAATAGCGACAGAGAGGGAGAACGTTCTTTGCGAATCAAAATTTCTTTTCACTTTTTCTTTTGGATTTCGATTCCGCAACGCGTCCGAAAGGCGATCCCGGAAAGGCAAGTCCGGGCGGCACGTCGATTTACTTGCAAAAACTGGCAAAAAGATACATTGAGTTTCCAAAAAGGACCAAAAAAATCGTGAAAAAACAAAAATAGAGAAAAGCCGCCAAGCAAACCCAACTTGCACTCAGGCTCACACTTTCGTCTCTCTCCTTCAGCGAAAAAAAAAAAAAAAAAAAAAAAAATTGCCAAGAATCGTTGCTAGAACACGATGCATCCATCCATTTCCACTTCCTTCTTGGTTCATCCATGGCCGCTCGCTCGCCCACCCAATACGCACCCAGCACGCACGCTGCAAACCGCAAACCCAACCGTCCCATCGATCCCATCGATCCATCGATCCATCCATCCATCCATCCATCCTCCTCCTCCTCCTCCAACGCCCCCTTCAAACCTTCCTTCGCAAGTCAAAAGAATCCCCACAACACACAATCTTTGAGACGAGCAGGCATCAAAGGGACACAAAAAAAAAACGAAGGAAATAACAAAGAAACAGGCATCACACCAACTGTACTAATACAGGCACACACAATAAAACGCACGCAAGGACATTTTAACAGGCAAGAGCAAAGACAGTAAAGGGTCACTGGCTCCATGCGTTCGGAGCGGCCTGGTTGTAACAGTGCGGACACCGTTCCTGATCCGCCCACGCCGACGACATGCGCTTCTGCGTTCCCGTGACATGTGCTGGAGAGAGAGAGAGTGTGTGTGTGTGTCAGAGAATGAGGCGACCCATGAAAGAATAGGTCATCTCGTGTGTCGCTCACCAGCAGGCGGTAGATCGATCGTGCCCACGTCTGGCTTGTGGCTTGTCATCAACGCGTAAATCTGCTTGAACCGCGGTTCGTGCTGGCACAGCCGGCGCCAGTCACTTGTCGGCGAAATCTTTTGGCTCTGAATGCCAGCCGCAAACGCAGTTTGGTAAAGAAGCGAAATGAAAGGAGGGGCACATTAAAGTCGTTGTTTGTTACGTTAGGACGAGTCTCACGAGCCAAGAGAAGGAAAAAAGAGAGAACAAAATTTGCGACGCTCACAATCGAGGTATTGATCGCTTCGCTCATGCGAACGACGTCGCTACCACGCGAAGACCGCTCGTCGACACACAGGTGGTGCAGCGGGCAGAATCCAGACAGGTCTTTGGACGTGTTGTTGGCAAAGGCCCATCCATCTGAGTACACGGTGCTGAGTAATAAAGTAACAAGCCCGCATCAGGAAAGGAGCATGAGATAGTGAAAAAAAAAAGAAAACGAAAAAAAAAAAGAAAAAATAGAAGACTTACCTGACGTCAACCTTGTCCCCAATCGACAAACAAATCTCGTTGGGATCCTCCGTCCAGAAAGGATATATGACAACATATCTACCAGCAAGATTTTCGGATCCGTCCAGTTGCGAGGTATCCACTCCACCGCCGCTCGTGCCGTTCGCACTACTTGTAGCCGCATCCACAGGATTGCCGGACGGCACGCGCTCGCGCCGCGCCGGCGGAGGCGGTGATGCCCGCCCCACCCCGTTCGTCGCTGCATCCTGCTGTGACAAAGCATTGAAACCGCTCGATTTTGCCGGGGCAGCAGGTGCAACCGAGGACGTGTCCAAGCACGCCGGGTCTTCGTCCTCGTCCATTTCGCCTTCTTCCATGACCATCGAGCCGATCCCCGCGAGCTCCTCCTGTTCAGCGAGCCATTCCGCCGACGACGCGGAGGACGCCGAGGCTGTGGAGAGCGACGAATTGCTACGCATGGGAGCGGGGCTGCGCACCTCCCAGGCCTCGTCGGAGCCTGCCAGGGTGACGGACGGGCCGGCAGACTTTCCGTTGGCGTTGGCAGTGCCACTGGAACTGGCGTTGGCGGCGGCGGCGGCGGCCGACGAAGAAGTCGAATTGCCAGTGACGAGCGCAGTACCAGGAGCTGCTGAGTCGGTGGTATCCCGGTACCCGCGTGGAACGTAGGGTACTGCCTCTGGGTTCGAAAGAGCTCCACGGCCCAGGAGAGTGATTGGGACTTCAATGACTAGGGACGGCTCGATCCCCATCACGCTGAGCTCATGTGCTTGGATGACGTCCTTCACAGCTGCCTCTGTCGCAGCTGCAGCCGCAGCATCTTCGTCATTGCTAGGCCCAGCGGCGTTGCCGCTGCTCCCATTGCTGGAGTTGTTGCTGCTGGAGGCGTTGTTTCCTCCCGTTGCAGGGGCCGCTGGTTTGGCAGTCGCGGGAGTGGGTTTTTGCTTTTTCGCCGCCTTCTTATCCTGCTTCCCACCAGAAGCGAGGGACGAAGAAGATGAGGATTTCGAAGCTGCACCCGTGGCAACAGAACCGCGAGGGCTGCTCTGGCCCGATAGATGCGGGGATCCAGGCAGCGTTACCATCGTAGTCGTGCCTGCAGTGCCCGCCCCACCATTCGAGTTCCCGGTGCCAGCGCTGTTTCCTGCGCTAGCGGCAGATCCAACCGGAGAGTTGAGAGTACTGCCCAACGGCCCACCAGTAGCTAGACTTCCACCACCAGGACCGCCCTCGACATAGACGGAGATGCGAAGCAGATGACGAACTTCAATAACGCCGTTCCCTCCCATCGACGGCGGGTGTTGTTCGCCGACCGGTGTTGTGACTTTGAAAGTGCGCGTGACCGCAGCGCCGCCACCCCCAAGTCCCGTGGACGTGAGCGCGGTAAGGTTCCCCGATGCGGCGAGAAGTCTGCGCAGACGCGTGGACGGAGTTGAAGACCGACTGCCGTTGCTCGCGGCCTTCCCAGCGATCCCACCACTGCCACCCGCGCCGGCGGCGCCACCAGAGCTGGCTGCATCGTCGTCTTCTGCGTCAGAACCGACATCCGCATCGGCCGCAGAGCTTGCAGAGGCCGATCCTACAGGTGCCCGACCAGCTTCGCCCAAAGTAAACTTCTTGGAGACGACGGCCGACACTGTTCTTCGGCTTAAAGGAGGTTTGCCCTTGCTCTTTGGAGGAAGCCGATAGCTGTGGACGGCGATGACAGTGGCGACCACAGCGGCGAGGCGCTTTCCGACGCCAAGAGGAGTGGAGCGAGTGCGCATGACGAGTCGGATGGGAATAGAATCGCCCAGGAGGTAAGTTCTCCTGGGCAATTGGAGCTCGTAGCGAACATCGCCACGGTCAATAGGCGTCGAAGGTGGCGGATGCCGGTGGGGATCCCATTCACCGAGAGGACCACCGAACGGGCTGGCCGTTACCAGCGCCTGACTGTCACCTTTTCCAACATCGCCCCCAGATGCAGCGGCGCCAGCTGCGGAGCCGGCCTTGCCTCCCGCCGCTGAAGCAGCCGAAGCAGCGGACGAATCTGCCTCTTCGTCTTCGGTGCTGGAACTGAAAAGGTGCGCGAGGGCGAGAGCTGTTGGCGTTGGGCAAGACGTTCCGGGGGCGATCTCGGTCCAGATGTTGGAGACGACGAGCGGAGAAGCGCGGGCAAGAACTACCGCGCGGTCCCGCGACGAAGGCAGCATCTTGACCGGCACGTCAATGGCGCGCTGCGATCTGCCGCCAAGGATGGAGCCGCTGGGCCACGAGACGGTGATCTTTAGAACATAAGAGCACGTTGCAGAGATGCTTCCGACGGTCGGAGGGCCGGGCGCCTTTGTCGCGAGAGTCGGGGGAACCGGCAGGTGGTCAGGAATAGTCAGGGCAATCGGCAGCGCCGCTTCGCCCTTGAACAGGGGCGTCGAGTCGAGAACGGGAAAGTTGATGGTGAGGATGGGGCGAGTTGCGAGGGACCGATCTTTGTTGAACTTTACGGACCATCGCGCAGCGATCGACGCGGACACGGCTACGTCCTTGCAGAAGGACGCAAGAACCAGGCGGACGAGGCCGCGAAGGGTTCCGCCAATCTCTGCGACGGCGTCGGGAGATCCGCCCTCTGGCTCGAAAGCCACACTCGTCACCGTCATTCTTAGTCTTCCTCCTTTTCCTCAAGAGGGTGTGGTGGTGTGTTGTGTGTGCAGACGCTGGGCGGCTGCTTGCGGGAACGAGTAGAGTGGGGCGATGAGATGCGGCAGTGGTCCAGCTTGTTGGCGATGTGGGAAAAGGTCGAGGGGTAGTGCGGTGAGAGAAAGGGCGGAGAGAGGAAGAAGCCGGAGGCCCGATTTGCCCCAGAGAGTGGGAGAAAGTGTGAGAGAGATAGCGAGAGAGAGACAGCGACAGCGGGAGGGAGACAGAGGGAGAGAGAGAGACGGAGGGCCAGCCGTGTGACTGAAGTTGTTCATGCGGCAATCAACAGCAGGCTCTGTCTGCGCGTCCGTCTGTGACTGGCCCTCTGTCTCGACGACGCCTCGCAAATACGCATACGCTCACTACGCAATGTGAGGTGCCCCACATTACTAACGGAGTTGACCAAAATGAATGGGCGTCCATGTCCTGCTCGCTCGCACACACGCTGTGCAAGTAGTCCAAAGCTTCACGCCTAACCGTAAGCAGTCCCTTGCAAACAATCGAGAACACTCTTGTGTCAGTGTTGCGTGCTTGTAGCTGTGTCGTTGAACTGATTACTCACATCAAAGGCGGGTTGGCTGGCTCAGGACACCAGAGGCCTCAAGTTGGCGCATATCACGGATTGGTCGGGGGTTGGTGACGAAAGAAGTTCGCCTGCAATCGCCTTTTGCGCACAAGTCGTGTTTTTTTGGAGCTCCGTTCCCAACGGAGAGTCCTAAAAGGAGTATCTTGCGCGAACCAACTTTAAGGAAAGGAAAAACTCGCGGGGAATCGAGGCGCACCAATACAAACAAGCCACAGCCAACGTTTCCAAGTAAATGAGTCCAATATAATCAACACAACCATTCTTTAAAAGAAACAATAACAGAATCAAACAAAATCACACAGTTCGTTTTCTACAAGCTCTGGGCGATCCTCCGAGTCCTAGCCCATGGTTTCGTTCCTCGCTTCACCCATCACGCGCATGCTTCGTCCTCCAGAGATGGTGCTCGTCGTCCGAAGTAGCGAGCTTCCAGTGGGCGGCACGGTCGAGCCACTGGCAAACGCAAGAGGTTCTTCCACGCGACGAACGTACCGCGAGAGCGACTCAGACGATGCGGACGAAACCAGCGTCGCAATCGAAGCAGTGGTGGACGACTCAGTCGCAGTCGACCCCACGCTGCTCGACGATATCGGACGTCGCATCACCATGCCGCCGCCTCCGTTGCCGTGCGCGGATCGGCCGTACCCTGTCCCTGCCCCCTCTTGTCCTGCACCACCAGCCCTGCGGCCAAAACGCCGAACGTCTCGCTCTGACGCAGAGCCAGTCGTGGTGGTCGTCGCCGTCCCGTCGTCGTAGGCGTCGTACACCTCAGAGTCCAGCAAGTCTTCATCGTACATGCCACCGTCTTCTTCATCATCGTCCTCGCGGTCAGTCCGCTGAGCAGAGTTTCTGCGACGAATTCCGACCTCTTCGTCCGACCCACCTGTGGTGCTACTGCTTGCGGAGGGGGCCCGTCGCAGCACCATCGGTTCGGGGGAAGCGCGTGGTGGCACTGGCGGGTCGGCCGACGCACCCTGTTGTGGGTTCTGTTGTTGTTGCTGGGCCAACGTCTGGACGTAGACTTTCATCTGGTCTTCGTCCAACGAGATTGAGACACTGCTGGCCGTGGAAGGCGGGCGTGCATGCTTTCGCCCGCGTGGCATGTCCATAATTGGTGGCGGCTGTCGGAAAGGAACTTGAGGTAGTGGAGAAGACGACGTTGCTGTAGTATGCGCCTGCTCGAGGGTCGGAGAATGCAACTCGCCTTGCACTTGTGGCTGATTCTTTCTCTTGTGCTGTGGTTCATGCAGCACGGGCGGCGGATCCGTCTGGGAAGGGAGGACGAACGTCACCGAAGTGGAGGTGGATCTTCTCACATCGGCATCCGATCTTGACGCAGCACCAGCAATGAGCGGCGTGGAAGACGACGCCTGCGACGAAGCCCCCATTGACTCCCACTCGGAAGACGTGCGTGGGGGCTCCGAGCCTAGTATGCTCATCATGTAGCTATAGAACCCGACAGGGCCCTTATTTCCAGGAAGCGATGAGGGGAGAGGTGATGGCAGTGCAGGGTGTGCATCACTCCGAGGAGTGAGGGAGGAGCCAACAGATGGACTTGTAATCGAGGTCCTTCCTGATGGAGGTTGCACCGATCCAGGTTGCCGACCCACCCGAACGTCCACTCTTGGTGTCCTACTTGCCACTCGCGACGCCCGAGCGGCGGCTGCCGCGGCTGCAGCACTTCCAACAACAGCATTCTCAACCGACCCCTGCCTTGCAGAAGAAGCGTCCTCCGGCTCGGCAATGGTGTCTGTGTCATCGTAACTGAATTCGGACGAGGAATCATCCATTTCGCCCGCGTCCTTTGATGAGCTGACGGTGACTTCGGATGCGCGAGACCTCCAGCTGCTCATTGAAGCTGACCCGCGGGAGCTGTAGAGAGATGGCAGAAACCGCCTGGGTAGCGGGGCTGCGGCGTCGACTCCGCTAGAGGCGACAACGGCCGTTGCCGGAAAGCGAATCTGACTGGGGCCAGTGGGTGCAATAAGACTACTCCCGACGGCACTGGCAGCTCCAATGGTTGAAGTGACACCTCCGTTGCCGTCAGTGTTGACACACAGGAACTCCGTGACACCCGCAACATCTTGGTCGCTTGGTTGGGACATATCCTGCAGCGCGTCAACTCTGGCGATGCTGGCGTCGGCCGTATTGTGATGAGAGGGAACAAGCAGGGATCTCCCGTCGGTCGAGCTTTTCGGCACTGCCATCTGCATGGCGGTGTAGGACTCCCCCTTCATGTTTTCTACATCCCGTATGGATGCTCCCCGGTCGGCAGACCGTCCCCTTCGCGCTACTAGTTCTTGGAAAAAGGTCATTCCGCTCTTGACTGCGTTACCACCTGCGCTGCCTTCGCTGCCAGAAGACGGGCGTCCGGGGAGGGAGGAAGCTATCGGCACAGGTCTTACTTGGCTTTGCCATGCTCCTGCGAGCGAGTGCTTTCGCCGCTGCACGACAAAGCTTGCGATTAGCAAGCAAAGTAGCAAGACAGTCAAAGGGACCAAAGCCACAATAATAATCCGAGAAGGTGGAGATGATGATGGAGGTAGTGTGGTCGGGGAAGCGCTCGTGGTAGGATCGTTCGCCGTCTGTGCGGAGGTTGGCGATGTCTGTTGAGACGAAAGTAACGAGGTCGACGAAAAGAGCATGGGCAGTCCCGAACTATCAAAGGTTGCCGAAGAATCCAATGGTGCAGGATCCGCCCATACCGAGCTGGACAAGGTATTGTCCTCAGAGACGGGCGGGGCGGCGGCGGTCCAATCGACCCTTGCGGAAGTCGTGGAAAGAGTCGAGAACTTTGGACCTCGCGTGGAAGCGGGTCCGACTGAGGTTGATATCGTTGTAATGGTGTTTGTAATTAATGGACTAGCCCCAGGGTCCGCGCTGTCTGGAGCTGTCGTCGTAGCGTCTTCAACGACACCGGACGGAGAAGTTTGATCGGTCCAAGTCAGCGAGGGCAGGCCAGACACAACCAGGGAACCGGTTGTGGTGTTGTCCAAAGTTGCAGGGTCAGCATCAACGGTGTCCGCAGTGGCCGCAAAGCTACACAGAGCCAGCAGGCTCAGCAGCAGAGATAGGGTTGAGATAATGGATATATGGGTTCGACGATATCGGGCGGTACGAGGGGATGTGAGAAGCGCGTGATGAAGATGAGACGACGATGGCAGCGGTCCAAGTGGAGCTGCTTGCTGTTGAAACGTGGGTGGTACGGCACTATCGATTGCATGTATCTGAGGCTCGAGGGAACAATTTGATAGTTGTGCCTTGAGGCGAGCGGGAGACAGAAAAAGACTCTGCCCTAAGATCGGCGAAGGCAGTGAAGGGGATCTCTTGTCCGTGGGAAAAAGTGGAAGGGGTGGAAGGCGTTGGTGAAGGAGAATATCTTCGAAGCTGGCGGCATGAGGATTCGCCAGGTGTAACTTCCACGTTCCTGCGGACACAGGAGCAATTCCCTGGGCAGACCGCGCCTGGGCAACACTGACGCGGTGCGTCCGAAGCGAAGTAGGCTTGCAAGCTTCGAAGGTCGCAGCGGCATAGGAGTCGAGTGGTTTGGAGCGGTTCGTTGCGGTGTTGCGCGCTGCTGACCCGATGCCACTGTGAACGGTGACGACAAAGTGGCCGCAGCAAAAAGGAGGCGGCACCAACCGAAGGTGCCCAGCCGCAGCCACAACGGCCGTTGGTACTGCCGGAGACGCGAGCAGAGACACTGGCCCGTCGGCGACGACGAGAACCGATGCTGCAGACCAACACTGGGTGCCAGCAACACGGTCGACTCCGCCCTTCGCACTCTGCGCCGCTACCATCAGCTCGTCGTCGCCGTCGACATCCTCTGCTTTCCGCGGCGCAGGTAGTGGCCGCTGCTGGAGGCGCCGCCGGCCCCACCGCCCGCACCATTGGTTGGTTGCTCTGCGGCTGGATCAGAGAGAGGGGCAAAGGGCGAGAGGCAGACAGAGGCGACAATGTTTCTTTGTCCTTCCAAACAAGGAAACCAACTTTGAAATCAATCAAACCACACAGGTTGCGTGGTTCAACATTGACAGGAACTTGTCCTGACAAGGTAAGGTATGCTCTTGTTTCTTCTCAAAAATTTTTCTTCCTTTTTTGGGTGTTTCCTTGTCAGGCCCAAAACATGCTTGTCTGTTTGCTGATGCCTCTTTGAATGTCTGTGTTGCCATTAAAACTTGCCTTGCTGTTTTTGTTTCTCTCTGTTGTGTTTTTGTTATCCGGTCCAATCGCCGAATCACTCCTCCTTATTTTCTCGTTTTATATATCCTTTTTCGAATTTTTACTTCTCTTCCAACGACAGACAGACATGCGCTGATCGGGCGTATATAAATACGGTCGGTCGGTCTTCGGGAAAGGGAAAGTGAGAAACAAGAGAATCCCCGCTAGACCACCCTAGACTTTTAAACAAGACCAGCCCAACCAATCCCCATCAGAATCAAAACACACTGAAGATGTTCGCCAAGCTCGCCGTCGTTGCCTTCTTCGCCTCTGCCGTCGCTGCCGACTACGCCAAGGAGTCTGGCGCCTCTGCCCCCGCGGCCCCCACCACGGACGTCTACTACGAGACCGAGACCGAGTACGTCGCCGCCTCGTCGTCCCCCGCCTACGGCGGTGGCTACGACGCTCCCTCCACCGTGAAGTCCGCTTCGGCCAAGAACGACTCGCTCTACTACAGCGCTGCCGACGCCAAGGTGTCGGGCGCCTCAGTCGCGTTCGTTGCCGCCGCTGCCGGTGTCGCTGCTCTCTTCCTGTGAAAGCTGCAATGAACGAAGGCTGAGGTCCCTGTTTGGGCACCTCTGTTGTTGGTCCTTGGACGATGCATGCCCATTCTGCCTTCCTCGCAATCCATGATCCCTCCTTTGCTGTTGCGTCTTTCTTTTGGACATCACTTGTGTGGACTGTGTGCCTGACGGTTTCTCGGTTTTTTGCTGGTTTTCTGTCACCTCCTAACCCCCTCGCCCTTCTGCCCGCAACCCCTACTGATCACCTTT
This sequence comes from Zopfochytrium polystomum, assembly GCA_025765615.1. Classification (NCBI taxonomy): domain Eukaryota; kingdom Fungi; phylum Chytridiomycota; class Chytridiomycetes; order Chytridiales; family Chytridiaceae; genus Zopfochytrium; species Zopfochytrium polystomum. The sequence goes on along the minus strand of JAIVFJ010000192.1, from coordinate 16,256 downwards.
GTTCTTCTTTTTGCCACTGATCCTGTTCTCTCGCGGTTCTTTTTCTTTTCACCCGTTGTGGTGAATGCGCGCTGTTTCTGTATTCGGTTTTATGGATGCGTGTTTGTGTTGTGCGAAGAGATGCCTGTGTGTGTAGTGGTGTTCGTTTGTGGTTTGTGGTTTGTGCGGTTGGTTGTTCCGTGTTCCGTGTTGCTGGTAGCGGGCGAGCCTTTTTCTGGGTAACTCTCTTTCTCTATAGACTAAGCAGGACCCGTCCGCGCCCCTCATTTTGCGGCCTGGACTCGGTGTTGGTGTGTGTTCGCAGCGTGGGCTGTGAGAGTGAGTGTCTGTTGTTGTCCCAGCGAGGGGTCAACATCGTGCAACGACAGAGCTGCAATCTCATCATCCAAAGGAGAAACGAAGGAAGACAGAAGCAGTCTCAGCCAGTCAATCTCTTTTTATCTCTCGGGCAGTGCTTTCGCTCAACAACTACCCACCAGCATCGCCTGCCACCGCCGCCCAACACCACCACCCGCTTCTGTACGCGAGTGTTTGTGTGTGTGTGTGTGTGTGTGTGTGCGTCCGCGCGCATCACTTGACAGACGGACTGTCAGCTCCGTCTGTTGGGCGGAAAGTGGTTCAACTTCCGGAAACCTTTCTGTACCGTGCACGTTCAGCCACCAGAGGACAAAAAGCTGCTTCGCCTCCCTTTCCTCACGGCGGCTCAGTTCCCGACAACAAGCCACCAGACGCATTCTCACAGCCCAACCCGACCTCGTCCTGACTATGTAGTAGCTAGACAGCCCAGCCCAGCCCAGCCCAGGGGCTCGCAGGCGCTCTGCTTAATTTGTTGGCTTGATGGGGTTGCCTGCTTTGGGGGTGCGTCCTCGTCAGCGACGACGAAAACTGTCAGTCCGACTGGCGGTGCGGCCATTGATCAGGCGCTTGATTCGGCACTCGGACATTCTGCTTTTCTTCTCTTCACAGTTCAAGGGAGCGCCAGCAGACAGGTATCTTTCGGACCGAAAAAAGGGGGGAATTGAGGAACCCAAATCCGCGAGCGAAGGGCTTTTTTTTTTTCTTTTTTTTTTTTTTTTTCTTTTTTTCTCTTCGTTTTTCCAGAACCCAGTCGGTCCTTGTGTGCGTCACAGACATGGAGACAGACAGACAGAGCGAGAAGCAGTGGGCGGAGAAGGTGGACAATGGACATGCGCACCGAGTGGACTTGCCTGCCTGGCCAGTTGCCGTGGGGGGGACACTCCCACTGGTTTCTTTACATGCGCTCTGTCTGCAGATATTACAGTATTTACGTCGGAGGATCGAGGGCGGGCTCAGACCACGGATCACGGTTATATATTTACTAGGGGATGCCCGTTGACTTGTAAACAATCCTTCCCCCCAAAAAAAAGGAGAAAAAAAGAAGATACTGAAGAGTGTGGCAGTCCACAATGAATGCAGTGGCACGCCATGTAGAGGGATGAGGGAAAATTGTTTTCGAGTCAGGGGGTTGTGGGGGGACTGACGCCGCTCAACCCCCCCACTCAAAAGAGAGAGGTTGCAGCTGATTTGATAACTTGTCCACTAACAGCCCAATAGCCAGAATCAGAGACATAGAGGATGACAGAAAACCCGTTGACTGCCCGTTGACTGCCACTCCCAGACTCAGAGACAGGGAGGGAGGTAGACAACCCTTTGACTTCCACTCAGATAGACAGACAGCTTGTTGACTTCCTTCCTTTTTGAATTTCCCTGCCACTTTCAGAGAGTGACAAATCCTTGAATAATAGAAACAACAGCCCAGTTGACTTTGCAAAATTATAAGCAGAAATAGTATTTTAGTTTGGTGGGGGGCGGGGTTCAGCCACATCACGCTTCTCTGTATGGAGGCTCCCGCCCCCTGAGCCCCCCAGTGGGGATGCCTTCCCCCTTCAACCCCCCCAGCTTGATAGAGACAGAGATAGAGTGAGAGATTGCAGACAATTTTATTCCTTTTCCATCAACAGCCAACATACAGAGTCAGAGACAGAGAGCAAGACAGACAACCCGTTGACTGCCCTTTGACTGCCAGTCAAAGAGAGAGGGAGGGAGGTAGACAGACAACCCCTTGACTTCCACTCAGATAAACAGACAGCCGGTTGACTTCCTTTTGAATTTTGCCACTCTGCAAAGCCTTGTTTTCTTGAGGGTATTGATTTTGCCACTCCGTTTCGATTAGGCACTATAAAAAAAAACTTTAAACCCACACTGTCCCCCCTACGAACCCCCTGAGCCCCTGTGCGGGGGCTGATGCCCCTCAACCCCCCCACTCAAAAGAGAGAGGTCGCAGATGATTTAATAACTTGTCCACCAACAGCTGCCAGTCTCAGACTCAGAGTCAGTGAGGGAGGTAGACAGACAACCCGTTGACTTCAACTAAGATAAACAGACAGCCTGTTGACTTCCTTTTGAAGTTTGCCACGCGTTTCGATTAGGCACTAAAGAAAAAATATTAAACCCACACCGTCCCCCCTACTCCACTATTGCAATTAGAAAACGGGTTTACATAGTGGACAGAGAGAGAGTGTGACTGAGATAGAGAGAGAGGCTGGGTTGTTTTTTTTTTGAGTCAGGGGGCTCCCGCCCCCTGAGCCCCCCGGTGGGGGGGGCTGCCGCCCCCCCTCAACCCCCCTGCTTGAAAGAGACAGAAAGAGACTCAGAGATTGCAGACAATAGTATTCCTTTCCATCAACAGCCAACAAACAGAGTCAAAGACAGAGAGTGAGACAGACAACCTGTTGACTGCCCGTTGACTGCCACTCCAAGACTCAGAGACGGGGAGGTAGACAAACAACCTGTTGACTTCCACTCAGATGGACAGACAGCCTGTTGACTTTCTTTTTGAATTTCGCCACTGCATTTCAATTGGGCGCCAAAGAAAAAAAAAAGAAACCCCCTCACCTTGCCCACTCCACTATTACAATTAGAAAACTGAAAGGAGAGAGGGAAAGAGAGAGAGAGAGAGAAAGAGACAGGAGAGAGAAAGAGAGAGAGAGACAGAGAGAGGGTGTGAGAGAGACGGACACAGACAGACAGACAGACAGACAGACAGACAAAGAGACAGACAGCCCTCTGACTGTCAGTCGGAGAGAGAGAGAGAGAGTGAGAGAGAGAGAGAAAGAGAGAGGAGAGAGACAGAGAGGGAGGAGTGAGAGATAGACAGATACACGGGGAGACAGACAGACACGCAAAGAGAGAGCAGGAGAGAGAAACAGAGTGAGAGAGAGACAGACAGACAGAGAGTGGCAGAGACAGACAGACTCTGTCTGTCAGTCTGTCAGAGAGAGAGAGAGCGACAGAGCGAAGAGATGGAGAGACAGACAAAGAGAGAGCGAGAGCGAGAGACAGAGAGAAAGAGAGAGAAGGAGAGAGACTGAGAGAGACAGGGAGAGAGAGACAGGGAGAGGGACAGAGAGCCAGACAGATAATCTGTTAGACAAAGACAACGCATTGAGCTCCTTCCTTTTCGGAATTTTTCCGCCGAGTTTTGATTGGGCACCAAAGACAAAAAATTAGAGAGGTTTTCTAATTGCAATTAGGAAAACAGTTTACCCGCAAAGCCTTGTTTTCTTTAGTAGATTGACTAGGGGATGCCCGTTGACTAAAAAGGAATTCTACCCAAAAAAGTAGGAAAAAAGAAGATACTGAAGAGTGTGGCAGTCCACAATGCAGTGGCAGGCCATGTAGAGGGATAGGGGAATATTGTTTTCGAGTCAGGGGGTAGGAACCCCTGAGCCCTTGTTGGGGGGGCTGATGCCCCTCAACCCCCCCCAAAGAGAGAGGTCAAAGCTGATTTGAGAACTTGTTCACCAACAGCCCAATAGCCAGAGTCAGAGACATAGAGGATGACAGACAACCCGTTGACTGCCTGTGGACTGCCACTCCCAGACTCAAAAACAGGAAGGAAGGTAGACAGACAACCCGTTGACTTTCACTCAAATAGACAGGCAGCTTGTTGACTTCCTTCCTTTTTGAATTTCACTACCACTTTCAGAGAGTGAGAGAGTTACAAATCATTGAATGATAGAAACCACAGCCCAGTTGATTTTGCAAACTCATAAGCAGAAATAGTATTTTAGTTCGGTTCAGCCACCCCATGCTTCTCTGTATGGGTTGGCGACAATATTCACACTGTGTTTGGGACACTGATGCCCACTGTGGTCCACTTAAGTGGAACACAGCTGTCTTGTAATGCAAACAAAAGAGAGAGAGAGAGAGAGAGAGGAGAGAGAGAGAGAGAGAGAGAGAGAGTGTGTGTGTGTGTGTGTGTGTGTGTGTGTGTCAACCTCCCCCTGGCAGTGAGACAGTCATAAAGGACTGAAAGACCAACAGAGCAAAAGACAGACAGATAGACAGAAAGACAGAGCAGACAGTGAATCAGACAGCCAAGAGCTGAAAGAAGATAAAGGGGGAGTCAGAGAAACAGAGAGGAGAGAGGGAGAACAAACCTTTTTATTGAGTCAGGGGGCTCCTGCCCCCTGAGCCCCCCAGTGGGTGCTGCTTCCCCCTTTCAACCCCCCAGCATGAAAGAGACAGAGATAGAGTGAGAGATTGCAGACAATTTTATTCCTTTTCCATCAACAGCCAACATACAGAGTCAGACAGAGAGCGAGACAGACAACCCGTTGACTGCCCGTTGACTGCCAGTCTCAAACTCAGAGACAGGGAGGGAGGAAGACAGACAGCCCATTGACTTCCACTCAGATAAACAGACAGCCTGTTGACTTCCTTTTGAATTTTGCCACTCCGCAAAGCCTTGTTTTCTTTAGAGTGTTGATTTTGCCACTCCGTTCCGATTGGGCACAAAAGAAAAAACATTAAACCCACACTTTCCCCCCTACTCCACTATTGCAATTAGAAAACGGGTTACATGGTGGACAGAGAGAGAGAGTGAGAGATAGAGAGAGAGGCTGGGTTGTTTTTGTTTTGAGTCAGGGGGCTCCCGCCCCCTGAGCCCCCCGGTGGGGGGGGCTGCCGCCCCCCCTCAACCCCCCTGCTTGAAAAAGACAGAGAGATTGAGAGATTGCAGACAATGGTTTTCCTTTTCCATCCACAGCCAACATTCAGAGCCAGAAACACAGAGCGAGACAGACAACCCGTTGATTGCCTGTTGACTGCCACTCCCAGACTCAGAGACAGGGAGGTGGACAGACAACCCGTTGACTTCCACTCAGATAGACAGACAGCTGGTTGACTTCCTTTTGGAATTTTGCCACTGCATTTCAACTGGGCGCCAAAGAAAAAAAATAGTGTTCATAGAGAGGAAGAGATGGAAATGAATACCAAAGGACGTCTGCTGACTGCTGCTTTGCAGCAACAGAGGCCGTAAGGCTGTCCTTGGGCAAGCAAGTCCACCATTCGAAAATGTACACAGAAAGAAGGGAAAGAGATGGAGAACCTGCTGCTGCTGCTCCTTGCACGATGGCCAAAGGTCGTCGTCATTGCCCACTTTGTGGTCGCATTTGTGCAGAGCGCAACCACACACTCGCCTTCACCCGCCAGGAAACAGAGAGGAGGGAGGAAGAGAGAGAGAGAGAGAGAGAGAGAGAGAGAGAGAGAGAGAGAGAGAGAGAGAGAGAGAGAGAGAGGAGAGAGAGACAGAGAGAACAGAGATAGAATGATAGGGAAGAGACAGACAGACAGAGGACAAAAAAAATTTCTCCGCCTGAAAGAGAGAGAGAGAGAGAGAGAGAAAGAGAAAGGAGAGAGACAGACTGAGAGAGAGATAGACAGATACACAGACAGACAGACAGACAGGCAAAGAGAGGAGAAACAGATTGAGAGAGAGACAGACAGACAGAGAGTGGCAAGCGACAGAGAGAGAGACAGAGAGACAGACCAGAGAGACAGACAGCCAAGAGACACAGACAACGCATTGAGCTCCTTCCTTTTTGGATTTTTCCGCCGATTCCGCCGATTTTTCGATTTTTCCGCCGAGTTTTGATTGGGCACCAAAGACAAAAAGTTAGACCCCCCCCCCCTCACTAATTGCAATTAGGAAAACAGTTTACCGCAAAGCCTTGTTTTCTTTAGTAGATTGACTAGGGGATGCCCGTTGACTTATATAAACAGTCCTTGCAAAAAAAAAAGAAAAAAAAGGGGAAATATTATTAAGTAGAAAGGTCACATAGAGAGCTTGAGAAGCTGCTGAAAATCAATTAGCTCTAAGATGATTCACCAAGTCATTGTAAACCACATTTCTAATAGTTGGTCCACCTCTTTCTTCATTGTGTTTTGCAGTTATTATAAGATCTGCTGGGGATGTCACTCTGGAAAAAGCAACATAGGACTGTCCATGTGCAAACACATCCTGCCACATATCCAGGCCAACCTTTTTCAAAGTCTGTCCTTGGGACTTGTTGATGGACATTGCAAAGGCAGGCCGAACTGGAAATTGCTTTCTGGTGAACTCAAAGGGAAATCCTGAATCACTGGGCTGCAGAGAGATTCGGGGAAGAAGGACTTTCTCTCCTTTTCCTGCTGCCCACAACAACTTCACAGAGCAGCACGTTGGGGCAGACTTCCCGTAGGATGAGGCGTGTCCCATTGCAGAGTCCATCTGTAAGGTTGCGAAGCAGGATCAGAGGCATTCCCACTTTGACAGTTAGCCTGTGGGGAGGCAGGCTGGGAGGGCTGAGGGTGTTTAGGAACTCAGGGCTGATGATAAGTCCGTCACCCTCCATCATCTCCAACTGGGGTGTCTGCTGAAAGCAGCTCTTGGGCATCTCCTGGAAGCTGCTGCACCTGCATACTCATTGAACAGATGAACCACGTCATTCTTTGCAGCCAAAATACACCTGTCTGCCAAGTAGGATGCAAATTCCTCTCCTGACTGCTGAGCTACTGCACCAAAGTCATCATAGACTGCCTCAAACAGTTGCCTCACACGAAGACTGCCATCGTTTGCGGGAAAGGTGAGGGTACGGATGTAGTCTGGGACCACGACATGATTGGGTGCCCCATCTTGAGTGTCAAACTGCGCCAGGCTGCCCGTGCCAAGGTGGCCCAACCATCGGGCAAAGTTCGACTGCATTCTGATTTGCAGTTCCCTGGGCAAGCCTCATGTTGGTTCTCAGCTCAAGCGTCCTGACATGCCTCCAAAGGTTTGAGAACTTGCAGGAAGCCTGCAGGATCATAGGTCTTTGTGGCGTTGGGCACAACAGGTGCAGTCTGCTGGAAGTCGCCCCCAAGAAGCACCACTTTTCCTCCAAAGGGGGTTTCAGCCATCTGAGGATCCAAGGGCTTGACAACATCACGCAAGACTCTGTCAATGACATCCAGTGCCAAGGAGTTGAGCATGGATATCTCATCCAACGCAATGAGATCAGCCAAGTACAGCTCCAGCGCACGGTCAGTGGACATTTTGATTCCAGACTGAGAATCAGCATCAAGCTGAATGGGGATGGCAAATCGAGAGTGGGCAGTTGTGCCGCCAGCAAGCAGAAGTGCTGCTATTCCTGAAGAAGCCACAGCATGGGCGATGCGGCCCTGTCCAAAGCGACCTTGGCTGCTGCGGACTTTTGCCAAGATGGCATTGTAGACAAAGGTCTTGCCACATCCTCCCACTCCCTGTAGGTAGAAGATTCGGCCTTCTGGAGGAGGCACCACTCCAGGCTGTCCACATTGCTCAACAGCATCCACCACAGCCATGTAAGCAAAGGCCTGCTCTTGGTTGAAGCTCCTTTCAGCGATGGCCACAACAGCCTCCAGTTGCTGCTGGTTGTAGTCTGAGTTTAGCCTTTGAAAAATCAGCTGGAGCCGGCCTTCCAGGGCCAGCACAGGCTCAGGTTGGAACTCTTCCAGCTGCGGCAGGGTGGGGAAGTTGTGCAGCGAGGTTGACAAACTCTGCAGGGATGCGTTCAGCAGCCTCAATGCATTGCAGTACATGTGGTCTGTAGGGGCAAGATCCAGATTCCCATGCTCCAGTTGTGCTGTGCGAAGCTGGTCGGCGACCATCTCATGCTTGAAATCATTGTACAGAGCCCTTGGATCAGCTGGAGCATTGAAAGTAAGGAGCAATGCAAACAGCCTGATGAACTCTCTTGAGCTTGTCATCACGCGCACGCCCTGCTCCAAGCACCAAACTGCCTCACAATCGTCAGCAGTCAGTCCATGTTGCACACAGGCTTCCTGAAACGTTCCAAAGGTGGTTTCTTCCACAGTCCTGAGGCGCTCAAATGAGGTGGGGCCCCTGACATTGGCCAGGAGAAGGCGGAGAAAATACCGCTCAGAGTCCCGAGGGCTTGCTGCATACATCCTTCCAATGGTTGCTGAAGCCTGCTGACTCCTACGCTTTGTCCACCTGGCATGCCTCTGGTTCCATGCATAGTGCTCAGGAATTTCAAAGTACACCACTGCCTTGCATCAGGGTCGCGCTCGTTCAGGCTGAAGAAAGCAAGAAGCTTGGAGTCTTTTGAAGGGCGGCAACTTCCCCAAGGTCAGCATCCTCGTCAAAGTAAACCGACTGCTGGTCAGGGAGATGCACAGCTAACCTTGTGACTGACGGTATTCGGCCTTGCATGTGGAACTGGAAGACCCTCCAGCAGGCCTCCTGAGCAGACACGTAGCGGGCATCTAGGAAGTCGTCAATCTCATCCACGCAGACAGTGGCTTCTCCAGAGCCACTGCCACCCTTGCTCTGTCATGGCCCTTGTGCAAGTATTTCATGAGGTATTTGATGGCCCTCATGGTGGCGCAAATCTCCACATTGATGTGCGCCTGGTACTTTCTGGACAGATACCGGTTGAATGCAACCACCCACTGGTTGTCCACTTCAAAGCCACCTCGGAGGTGTGAATGCTGTCCATTGTTTCCTGCGCCGGTACTTGACAGCCACCTTCAGGAGACACCTGAGTCTGATCAACCCACGGCTTGGGATACCCCATTGTGCACTTTGAGGCGCCAGCAGGTTTGCAACGGTCTGAGCAAGAGTGAATCATGGTCTCTGTGACAATCCTGTACAGCTCTGGATCCTGCTGAGGGTCAGGCAGCTCTGCACTCACGAATCTGTCATAGTTGTCTGGGCTCTGTGGTGTGTCGCTGGGGTCCAGCCAGGAAGCAATGTGGGCATGGGGCAAGCCACGCTTTTGAAACTCAACCACCCAAACCACTGCAACCTGCTTGCCAAAGCAGGTTTTCAAATCCTCCAGCACACTCTTCAGCTTGAGGTTGAACACCCTTGACACCAAGTCAGGCCTGTCAACAGCACTCTGCCCAGGAAGCAGGTTGCTTGTGATCTCTGTCCACTTTGGATTGCAGGTGAAAGTGATGAATAGAGTTGGCTTCCCATACTTTTGTGCAATGCTCATTGCATCCTGGTACTGCTGCTGCATGAAGCGTGGGGAGCCAGGGAAGCTGGAAGGGAGAACTATCCGCTTCCCCACCTGAAGAGGGTTCGTCACGTCTGACCTGACAGCATCATGCAAGTCCATGATAATCTGCAGCCCTCAACTTTTTCTGGTTTTGGCGGATGAAACTTAGTCGGTTTGACTCCACACTGAACATAGAGGTCCACAATCAGCTGCTGAAAGAGCTTCCTGTACAGGTGTATGTGAGAGCCCAGCTTGAACATGAGCCGGTAGCGGTAGTACTGGGACATGGTGACAGTTGTCCTCCTCCTCACCCTCCCCTCCCCACTGTCACTGCTGGCATTGTCATCATCAAAGCCATTCTCAGAATCTGCCTCCACATCAAAATCCTCCTCAGGATCTGCATCATCTGCTGCAGCTCCATAGGCATCCCCAGGAGCTTCATCATCAGACTCCTCTTCGTCAGCACCACCATCAGCAATACCCCGACCATCCTGTGCGACACCCACTTCAGTCCTGTCCAGATTCTGTCCAGTCCTGTCCAGATCCTGTCCTGTCCTGTCCCTGATCCTGTCCAGTCCGTGGTCCAAGTTTAGCAATGCCATGCATCCAGCCTTGGTCGCCGCAGGGGAAGATCAAAGGGTAGGCCAGTGGCAGGTAGCAGGGGTGTTCAGGAGGAATCTGAACAAATCTGCCATCCAGCGCCCGCACAACAATGCTTCGATGCACACCTTCCTCCACTTCCGGGTCTGAAGGCAGGATGGCAGCAATGACGTCGCCAGTTGGAGCATTGTAGGTAGTCCGGTTGACAACTCCCGCCTGAGCAGAGGGTGAGAGAAATTGGATGCAAAAGCTTTCTGATGGATTGCGACGCAGACACTCTCCAGCTGTCTGATAAAGCCTGGCATATGGGTTGAACTTTGATGGGGAAAGAGCAAAGAAGAAAGAAAGGGAGTCAACATCAGGCTATTGAAGAACCACAAACAGAAGAGGGAGAAACGTACCTCCAGCAATTCGGCCTGCAGCCTCTGCACTATTTCTGGAAGTGGGCGCAAGGAGCCAAATCCTCCAGCGACTGTCATTCTGGCGTTGAACTGCTGGGCAGAATCATAAATGTACATCTGAGAGAACTTGGGCTGATCCTGGGGGTTGTTGCAAAAGTTGGAGATGCTGTGGTGAAGCTGTCCGCTGATGGTGAAGACTGGAACACCTTGGCCATGGCTCTTTATGTTTGCACCAACAGATGCAAAAGCCATGAGACTGTTGTAGTTGCGTGCGTTGGAGAGGAACTCATTGGACAGGGGGTGATTGCCCAGGAGAAGCTCACTGATGAAGGGAGTTGGGCCAGCCAACGGCAGCAGGGAGACTTGACCACGACTGCAGCAGAGTGAAAACTTTGGGTTTTTTTTTGATGATCCGCTGGTCCGCTCTTGAATGAACATGATCGCGTTGCAGAGTGGACAGGCTGTCTGCATCAGGCCAAGGAAGTGGCAGCGACGGTCCTTGTCAACATCTTTTCCCCGAATCTGAAGGGCAAAATGCAAAAAAATTGGGAGTGCGTGGTCAGGAGGGCATACCAATACCTCAAGGCTAAAAGAAAAATGGACCTCACCTGATCAGCACAAAACTCCTGAGCCACTGCTATCCCAAGCTGAGCAATAGTCTTTGGGCATCGACGATCCCGCCTGGTTTGGTGGGTTCTTTGGCCACAGGCACGGCAGGGGAAGTGGCCCGGACAGTCATTGCTCTGGTAGTCAAGGTGATCCATGCTGCCACAGGTGTCACATGGAAGGTGGTGGGGGGGCAGTTGAGAGAATTGAGGGATTCATGGGATTCTGCAATGTCGGCAGGCTCGCCATTGTTGAGGCAAGTGAGGCAAGGTCGAGGGCAAAGCCTCGAGCGCTCATGCAGGTGATCCCGAAGGCCGCATCTTGGGCATGGCTGGCGGTTTGGGCATAGAAGGGAGTTTGGGCCACAGTGACTGCATTGTCCACAGGACATGCAGCCAGCAAAGTTAAGGCAGAGGCGGGAAGTTTCGTCAATGTGATTGGTGAGTCTGCATGCAGGGCAGCCGAGAAATCGAGGACAGAGCAGTGAACTCTGATTTGGATGGTTCAACTGCCCACACGCCGAACAGCCAGCAGAGCGGGGACAAAGAAGTGAGTCTTGGTTTGCATGGTTCAACTGCCCACATGCAGAGCAGCCACGAAAATAGGGACAACAAATTGAGGCCTGGTTTGCATGGTTCAGGGTTATGTCCACACGCAGAGCAGCCAGGAAAAAATGGGCAGTCGACAGATTGATTTCGGTAATGTGAATTACTTCCGCAGGATGGGCAGCCTGTGTTTGCTCGGCACTTTTTGCTGGTCCTTCGTCGGTGATCCAAACCTCCACATGAAGGGCAACAGCGTTTCGACATAGGTGGCTTGATGAGTGTAGTTGGAGGGATTGATTGTTGAGCTGTTCTGTGGTTTTTGCAGTTGCAGTTGGAAACAATAATTAAAAAGATGACTATTTCATGCCCCTCTTTGTGCTTGCAAGACAGAAGGGAGAGCGAGAGAGAGAGAGAGAGAGAGAGAGAGAGAGAGAGAGAGAGAGAGAGAGACTGAGAGACTGAGAGACAGACAGAGAGAGAGTCAGAGAGAGTGAGTGAGGGGGAGAGAGAGAGAGAGAGAGAGAGAGAGAGAGAGAGAGAGAGAGAGGGAGAGAGAGAGAGAGCGAGAGTGGAGCCTGCTGAGCGGGGCCTGCTCAATCCAGCGAGCGAGGGTGTGTGTGTGTGAGAGAGAGTGAAGAGAGAGAGAGAGAGAGAGAGAGAGAGAGAGAGAGAGAGAGAGAGAGAGAGAGAGAGAGAGAGAGAGAGCAAGAGCTAGAGCGAGAGAGAGCAGAGAGAGGTGTCAGTGTGTGGGTGTGTGTGTGGGGTTTGGGGTGTGGGGTGTTTGGGGTGTGGGGTGTGGGTGTGTGTGATCGTACTGCGTCTCGTCGTGGTCGCGTCGCTGTCGTCGCTGTCGTTGACGTTGTTGCTGTCCTCTTCTTGGTTGTCGTTGCCGTTGTCGGATGGGTTGGTCCGCCTCGGATGAGATGGTCCGAGCGAGAGAGAGATAGAGAGAGAGAGAGAGTGAGAGAGACAGACAGATTGAGAGACTGAGAGACAGACAGAGAGAGTCAGAGAGAGTGAGGGAGAGAGAGACTGAGAGATGGACAGAAAGGCAGACAGACAGAGTGACTGAGAGACAGACAGCGAGACAGACTGATGGAGAGACAGACAGACAGAGAGACAGTCAAAGAGAACGAAAAAAATTTTTTGTTCAACCCGCTACTCCACAAAGCCTTGTGTTCTTTAGTGTGTTGATTTTGCCACTCCATTTGGATTGGGCACTAAAGAAAAAACATTAAACCCACACTGTCCCCCCTACTCCACTATTCCAATTAGAAAACGGTTTTACATAGTGGACAGAGAGAGTCTGGGTTGTTTTTTTTGAGTCATGGGGCTCCTGCCCCCCCAGCCCCTCGGTTGGGGGGGCTGCCGCCCCCCCTCAACCCCCCTGCTTGAAAAAGACAGAGAGTGAGAGATTGCAGACAATTTTATTCCTTTTCCATCTACAGCCAACATTCAGAGCCAGAAACAGAGAGCAAGACAGACAACCCATTGATTGCCTGTTGACTGCCACTCCCAGACTCACAGACAGGGAGGTGGACAGACAACCCGTTGACTTCCACCCAGACAAACAGACAGCCCGTTGACTTCCTTTTGAATTTTGCCACTGAGTTTCGATTAGGCACTAAAGAAAAAATATTAAACCCACACTGTCCCCCCTTCTCCACTATTGCAATTAGAAAACAGGGTTACATAGTGGACAGAGAGAGTGTGTGTGAGAGAGATAGAGAGAGAGGCTGGGTTGTTTTTTTGAGTCAGGGGGCTCCCGCCCCCTGAGCCCCCCGGTGGGGGGGGCTGCCGCCCCCCCTCGACCCCCCTGCTTGAAAGAGACAGAGAGAGTGTGAGAGATTGCAGACAATTTTATTCCTTTTCCATCACCAGCCAACATACAGAGTCAGAGACAGAGAGCAAGACAGACAATCCAATGACTGCCTGTTGACTGCCTGTTGACTGCCAGTCTCAGACTCAGAGACAGGGAGGGAGGTAGACAGACAACCTGTTGACTTCCACTCAGATAAACAGACAGCCTGTCGACTTCCTTTTGAATTTTGCGTTTCGATTGGGCACTAAAGAAAAAACTTTAAACCCAACCCATCCCCCCCCCACTATTACAATTAGAAAACGGGTTTACAGAGTGGAAAGAGAGAGAGGCTGGGTTGTTTTTTGAGTCAGGCGGCTCAGGGCTGCCGGCCCCCTCCACCCCTTGATTGATGAAGAGAGATAGAGAAAGAGAGCGTAGAAATAGACAGAGTCTCTGTGTTTGTGCGTGGGGGCGTGCATGACTGACTGTGCAGTGTCTCGTAGTTGTCAGAGGCCTCGGATGGTCCGAGTCACCACCTGCAACAGCAGCCAAGGACTGCAGAGAGAGTGAGAGAGACAGAGAAACAGATAGTGAGATAGGGAAGAGACAGATAGACAGAGGGAAAAATGTTTTCCCTGCACGAAAGAGAGGGAGAGAGGGAGAGAGGGAGAGAGAATGAGAGTGAGAGTGAGAGAGAGAGTGTGTGAGAGAGAGAGAGAGAGAGACAGAGCATTGACTTCCTTCCTTTTCGGATTTTTTAGCAGGCGCGACAGAGAGAGGGAGACAGAGAGTAGAGCATTGACTTAAAGAGAGAGAGAGAGAGAGAGAGAGAGAGAGGCAGACGGAAAGTGGGAGAGAGAGCAGAGAGAGAGGAGAGCGAGAGGAGAGAGAGAGACAGAGAGAGAGATAGATAGACAGACAGAGTGAGAGACAGAGCATTGACTTCTTTCCTTTTCGGAATTTTTCCGCCGAGTTTTGATTGGGCACCAAAGACAAAAAATTAACCCCCCCCGCCCTGCTCCACTAATTGCAATTAGGAAAACAGTTTAGCCGCAAAGGCTGGTTTTCTTTAGTGTGATTGACTAGGGGATGCCCGTCAACTTGTAAGCAATCCTTGCCAAAAAACATTAAAAAAAAAAGAAGAAGAGAAAAAATGATTAAAGACAAAGCCTTCAATGGATATTGGTTGTCCCACACACAGGCAATCTGTCCCTGGATTGAAAGGAGAGTGGCATGCCACAATGAACATTGTGTGGCAGGCCAAGCAGAGAGTGGCCAACAAAGCTTGGAGTGTTAGCCCCAAGCCACTGACACACTGACAGACAAAGGGGGGCAGAAAGAGAGAGAAGTTGCAGCCTTTCAGCACAGCCACACTGGCAAACCTGGGACCTCTGACAAACTGAGTGCTGCCCTTGCAGCCTTTGGCCGCTCATGCAGCAACCCATTTGACTGCAACAGGAAGACTGACAGCCTGTTGAATGCAACAGTCAGCTGAGTCCAAAGTGCTCACAGAACCCAGAGGGAGAAACACATACAGCCCGTTGACTTTAGTTCAAACAAAGAGGCAGTCATTGATTGATAGATAGACAACAGCCCGTTGACTGCAAAGAGACAGAGAGATAGATATCGAGACACACAGCCCATTGACTGCCACTCCCAGAGATAGGGAGATGAACAGACAACCTGTTGACTGCCACTCTTATAGACAGACAGCCCGTTGACTTCATTCCATTTTTAGTTTTTAGAGCATGATTGAAATGCAAAAGAGAGAGAGCGAGAGAGAGAGGTCAGGAGGGAGGTAGGGAGGAGAGAGAAGCTGGATTGTTTTTTTCAGTCAGGGGGCTCCCCACCCCCCTCCACCCCGGCTCAATCGATCAAGAGAGATAGAGAGAGAGAAAGAGACTCCTCACTTGTCTATCCTGACACCTTCCTGTGGTTGCATCGAGTTGCTTGCAGCTGCCTTGTCTGATGGGTTGGTCTGCCTCCGATGAGATGGTCAGAGTCGCCCGACCCCCAAGTGAGAAAGTAACCAAGAACTGCAGGGAGGGACAGAGACAGAGGCAGTGAAACAGATAGAGAGATAAGGAAAAGACAGAGAGACAGAGGAAAATATGTTTTTGAGTCAGGGGGCTCCCGCCCCCTGAGCCCCCCGGTGGGGGGGGCTGCCGCCCCCCCTCAACCCCCCCGCTCGTAAGAGAGGAGAGAGCGATGAACGCGCTGTCGCCTTCCAGAGCGAGTAGCACTTTTTGCAGCCCACCTGTTTGCCCAAGGCTACTGCTACTCCACAATCCAAACTTACGTATCTGGTGTTGGCACTTTACTTGGTGCAAACCGACTGCCCCCGAGAGAGAGAGAGAGAGAGAGAGAGAGAGAGAGAGAGAGAGAGAGAGAGAGAGAGAGAGAGAGAGAGTGTGTGTGTGTGTTGTGTGTGTGTGTGTGGCAAGGGAGAGAGAGTGTGTGAGAGAAAGCAGGACAGGGAGAGAGAGCCAGAGGCAGAGAGAGAGAGAGACAGACAAGAGACAGACAGCCTGTTGACTGTTAGTCCCAGAGAGTGAGGGAGAGGGAGAGAGACAGAGAGAGAGAGAGAGAGAGAGAGAGAGAGAGAGAGAGAGAGAGAGAGAGAGAGAGAGAGAGAGAGGGAGGGAGAGGGAGAGAGAGAAACAGGGGAGAGAGACAGAGTGAGAGACAGGGAGAGAAACAGAGAAAGAGAGACAGAGAGAGAGCGATGCGATAGAGAGACAGACAGAGAGACAGACAGCCCTTGACTGCCAGTCCTACAGACAGGGAGAGAGAGAAACAGGGAGAGAGAGAGTTGAGAGAGGGAGAGAGGGAGAGCGGCAGGGAGAGGGAGAGGGAGAAAGAGGCAGAGCGAGACAGGGAGAGAGAGAGAGAAGGAGAGGGAGAGAGAGACAGACAGAGAAAGAGAGGGCAGAGAGACAGAGAGAGACTGAGCGAAGAGATAGAGAGACAGACAGAG